>JAWWLZ010000139.1:3347911-3366970 GCA_035041345.1 Poliocrania exsul | reverse complement strand
CAACTTCTCAACCCTTCCTTTCCTGGCCATCTTTCTCTGTGTTTAGATCTTTTTCCAAGAAATCTGGAAAGATGCATTCATCTATTTTCCTTCCAAGCACAAGAACAAAAGTGCAAAATGAGTGGTGTATTCCCTGCTGATTTCACAACTTAAACCAGTATTTTTCAGTGTTTTTGCAGCCTTTCTCCAGAGGCACCTGCCAGATCCTGATCCCTGCTCAAACTCTCAGGGCTGTGGCTATGCACTGCTGTGGATTACTGGGATAAGATGTGACCTAGGAAAACGTGCCTGCCAGTGGTGAAAGCAGGAGTGTTTTTCTCTAAAGGGAAGTTAACACTTTCTTTGCATCCACGTTTGTTCTAATTATGCAGAGTTCAGGATGCCAGAACATAGTTTTGTACATGGTTTTGTAGGGATCTTTGACACACCTTGTCATGTACTTTTACCTTTGATGCACTGTAGTCACTATTACCCATGTTAAAATATACCTGTTTTACTGGACTGCTCAAGTGCTGGGTTTTTTTTGAATCACAGAGCTGCATGAGCAGAGACAGTCAGTCAGCATCATTGGGTTCAGTCAGAAGAGCACTTCAGACTGGCTGCTTGTGTTCTGTGTCCAAGCAGTAACTGGGAAGACAAATACTGGGATGCTTAGTTCCTTACTGCTTTTATAGTTATCCAACTTTTCAGTATTTCCAACAGAAGCATCATGAAACCCACAAGTACTTCCAAGAGAAGGAGGTGTTGAGTCAGATAAGCTGTCATGTCCCCCCTCACTTTGTACCTTAAACTAAGTAGAATGAGATTTTGGGTTTTTTGTAATATGATAATAGTTGATTACTATGCTAAAACAATTTCCTTTGGGAAAATATATTTGCTGAGTGATTTGTGCACTGAAACCTCACTGTCAGTTGAAAATGTTACTGTAAGAATTAGTTTTATTTGATGTGTGCACTGTGATCTGCTCGTTCTCTTTCCCAGCCTGGGATGCTATTTTTGCTTTCTAGTGTGACTTGTTAGTTATTGCAAAGCAGAGAGCTCACAGTTTAGATCAATAGTTGAGAGAAATGAAGATCAATACTGGTTGTAGTTTGTGGCTGATAAATGGCTAATGAGATAATGGATGTGCTCTGGTGTCTGTGGCAAGGCTGAGATTTGAAGCTGCTCTGAGTCAGCTGTTAGTCCAGACTCTTTGGGAAGGTTTCAGCTGCACAAGGTGGGGTTTTTTTGTACAGAGAAGTCTGAATGTCACCTTACAAACCAAGTTCTCCTCTTGTTTTGACATGAGCAACCGACATTCCCTCCTTTGCTGGCAGACTTCATTAACTCTGTGGCTTTTTTAATCACCAGGCACTCACCCAAAGTAGCCTCCACATTGTTGGAGTGTCCTTGCTGGTGGGAAGCATGACCTTCCCTCTGATACTGGGCCATCAAAAAGAATGTAGTAAGTTTTAATGTGATTGTAACTTAGCCAGCATTTACATAAAAGAAAACAATGATCTTCTTGTTATGGAGATCATTAATGAAACATCAGCACTGCTCTGCAAATGCTACCATGTTGTGATCCAGCTGGAAAAACAGCCTTGTGTAACTCGAGAACGTTGCATAACACAGGAAGTGGAAAAACAAACTGAATTTTCAATGAGTTTGTTTACATTTTAACAAGATCCCAACGAAAAGTCTGCAGTGAATAGCATTTTTGAGTAACTTCACTTCTATATCCTCTGAAGGAATATCTGTGAGGCTGAGCATGTTCCTTCTCACCCGCTCAGTGCTGGTATTTGTGGTTGCATTTCTCAGCATGTTAATCTGCTGTTTGAAATTCAAACTGCATTGGGTTTCAGAGAAGTCATGTGGCACCCTTTGTGTTTTCTATTGGAGAAGGGTTTGAGTCCTCAGTGGGTTGGGGTTTGTTGGTTATTCAAAATTCATCCTCCCTGTGCAGTCAGGCATGGAACTTGGAAATTTGCTTACCAATTAGTCTCTTGAAAGGTAAAAGCACTGAGTCACAGGTCCCAGTAAACTCCTGGGAGCACAATCATTTACAGAACTTAATTGATAATTTTTATCTAACTACATCCAAGGCAAACTCATTTCCCTCCAGTGAAATTCCATAGTTCTATCCCTCTGTAGAAAGGCAAAAGTTGCAAAACTCAGCAAGATTTCAGGAGGAGGCAGCCAGTCAAAAACTCTGCAGATACTTCTTAAAAGGGCTGCCATTTTCAAGTGTTGAATTCCCATGAGGATGGAGTGTGATGTGATCCAGGGGTTTGGCATTCAAGTCTGAAACGTTTGCTAACAGCTTTAAAAGTTGATATTTTTAAACAGAGATTTCTTTAGGCTGAGTTATAGCCTGTGGAAGTTTATCTTATTAATAAGTTTTTAAAGGAAATTGCATCCAGGTAAAAACAGAATTTAAAGATTGAAAAATCAGAAAACTGAACTGCAGAATGTAACTCTCAGCTGTTGGTATGAGTGGTGTGTAAACTAACATAGGCACAGAGTTCAGGAGAGTTATGTTGGCTTTTTATGAGCAGGATATCTGTTTCTGTGACCCAGCAGAAAGGACACAGACATTGTTGACCAAAAAAAGATTGCTGAGCATTGCCCATCAAATTGATATTGCCCTCCCTGTGAATTATTGATAGACAGAGCAGCCACACTGTGAATTGTATTTGGTGTTATTAGTGGAAGAGGAAGGGAGGGTGCTGTGCTGGCTTATTTCAGTAAACACTGTGGAGGTGTAAACTTTAAATTCCTTATGAGCTGCACAGAATTGCAAGGTGCACACTCATCATAGGGTTGTTTTTGTTCCCATTAAAACTGGCAGCCATCTGGTGAGTACCAGCTGCAGTGGAGATGCTGTTTGGTTTGGTGAGCCTTCAGTGGGTGGGTGAGAGGTGCAGAGGCTCTGCCTGTCCTCACACACTGCTTGGCCCTGGATATTTGCTGCCAGCAGCACCTGAGGGTGGGTGATGAGAATGCCCTTGACAGAGGATATAAGCACTGTAAGCCATGGGGCTAACATAGCCTGTGTTATCTGCTCTATTAAACTGTGTAATACTCAATTTGCATTAAGTACTGTGCTTTATTTGATCAGCAGAGCTCTCCCATCTCTCCCATCCCTGCCCCCTAAGCCACAGATGCAGCTTTCAATTGAGTGAGGACACCACATAATTAATGGTTGCCTGGGGATTATTGTTTGAGTTTGGTTTAACTTAAAACTTGGCTAAGTTTTTGTAACCATTTTTTCCTTTTCCCCCATGTGAGAAAAATCTGCTTTTGATATGTGTTGTTGCCCATGTATTTAAAATATGTGACAATATGCAAGCTGTATGTGTGATGGTGCACACTGGCCAGTTTCCAGCCAGGGTTGGATTTCCAGGATAACTGTATTGCATTGTCTCCTGTCAAACTCTGGGAGTGATGTGGCACTTGGTTAATTTTCACACCTCCTCCAGCCATCTTTCTGTATATGAAACAAATGTTAGGGAACTCAGCAGAAAGGTGAAAGCAGCATGCTGCTTTTAAAGGGCTGATTGTTTCAGGGCAGATACTTGAGCTGGAGGTTTGCTGAGATGAACTGTGTGTGGGTTCCATTATCTTATTTGTCTCTGTATTTCATAAAGTCTGGAGGTCCTCAACAGCTGTGCTGAGGGCTGTACACACATAATAAGCCAAGTGGTCTTCCCTGCAGTTGAGGGAGAGAGAAACAAGAGCTGGATGTGAAGAACAACTGTATAAAGCAGAACATGTGCTTTGTGAATGTATTTTCTGGGCATTTTTTTACCTTTATAGCATATTTTTTATATGTACTCTGTTTTGTCCTCTGATTTTCCTATTTTGCAGATCAATGGCCTGGAATAAAAGACTTTGTTACACTTGGGGATATGCCACTCTGAGGAGTGCGGGAGGCAGGTGCATCTGTCTTTAAAGTATGTTTTTTGTGGTTGTCTGTCCCTGGCTTTATAACCCAAGGCTGTGAATCCCAGAGAGGCAAAGGAAGGGACTCCAACTGTCTTTATGAGCCTTTGCTGACATTACAGCAGAGCATCTCAACAGTCAGATGGGACAATTTTCAGCGTAAAAGCAGACATTGTTTTTGTTCTGTGCTCTTTTATTTACTTTTTGTCTGCTCCTCAGTTAATTCTTATATTTCTCCATTTCCAAATCTGAACCATAAAACAAAATCTGGAATGATTGCTACGTGGGAAAATAGCACATTAGAAATCTAAACCAAAAAATGGTTTGTTTATCCTCTAATTAATTAAAGGTGGATTTTTCTTTAAAGTACAACCCTTTTTTTTTTTAATTCCAAAGAAATAAAAAGTTATTTTCAGTGCAAAATCTTGTTTGAGAGCTGGAAACCCCTGTGAATGCCTTATATCTTCAGGTTGAGTGGGAAAGCTTGGGAAACATCTATGGTCTAGGACTCTGCATAACTTACTGTGTCTGGTTGATTCTGTGATGTGTCAAAGCCAGGCTGCAGTAATTGGAGCTGAGATTGCTTTGCCACTGGAACTGCATAAGACAATGGGGGTGAATGTATTTGAGCAGAGTGTAAGGGTTTGATCAAAGTTGTGTGCCTTATCAAAAGACATTCCCTGTTGTAGCAGGAGGTTGCCTGCTGGTACACATGTTTTTAACAGATACCAAAGCCTATTTTCTCTTATTTTTGCAGGATGTGCTTCTGTTGAACAGCCCATCCTTCAGTAGAAGTAAGTTCAAAGCAATGTCGAGCAAATGTCGCTAATCCTTTTGAATGAGTGGTGCGAGTTCATGAGGTCACTTGTAACAGTGATGTAACAGGCAGAAACCCCCTCCTAACTGAGCACATGTTGTATGTGAAGCCAGGAGCCAGGCAAACTGGGACACTGACATGGAGCTGGGGGGTGTGTGTTCTGTCTCCACATCAAAGGCCTCACATGCCTTCAGCCCAGACAGGGACACGGGGCTGGAAATGGCTCTGTTTTTCTGGCTGTAGCATCAAACATCAGGCTGCTGGAATCCTACACATTCAACTTGAACCTCTTAGAAGGGTCCAGACTTGAGGAGATTTAGCATTGATGGCACTGTTGCAAATAACTGGGGCTGTTTTGATTGCTTGTTTACCTCCCTCATCAGATTTATTACATTTGTGGATCTGATGACGTGCAGTTAATGAAACCCCATGTATTGAGTAGCATTCAAAATTGTTCTGTGTTTTCCTCCTGAGTGGGCTCAGAGGTTGTATGCAAGAATTCTGATGCTTGTTGCAGTTATATTGAAGTGCACAAAGTCATTCTGCATTAGGTGACACCACCAGAAATTAGCATCCTCTGAATTTACCATCTCTTGAACTAAGCAGAATGCAACCTCATTGAGCCTGGTGCTTGATGGCACTCAACCCTCTGCATTTGCTGCTTTAGGTTTCTTTATAAATCTGCACTTGTGGTCAGGACAGAAGTTACTGGAAAAGGAGTGCAAACACCTCTTAAGTTTGCTCTGATTTTGAAGAGCCATAAGATGGAACTCAGTAGTGTGTAGATAAATTAGCACTGACACTGGAAGCAGCAGAGTCTGCTCTTGACCTGAGTTGGCAAACTCACTGTGCAGGTCTTCTTAAATTGGGAAGGGGCTGTGCTGTCTGGACTAATGTAGTTTCCAGGTTCCAAGGTAGTTCAGCACATCGTTGCTTTGGGTGTTTGCTTTGGAGTCCTTTCTGCAGCACAAATGCCTCTGATTGCCTTGGAGTGGGGACAGAACATTGTCCAGTGCTGGGAATGGCATGAGATTCCATGGCCTGTGAGACTGGTCCTGTTGTTGGAGCAGTGATTCATCGCTCGCCTGTGCTGGATGGAACTGTTCTGCAGCACTGCAGAATGAGTGTAAAACCCATGGCTTGCACTGGGAGGTGTTTAATTGCACCTCACTGCTGTATTTATGGCTCTGAGTTTAGTGGAGCTTCCTTTGCAAAGCAGCAATGGAAGACTTGTGGGAATTTATGGCATAGAGACATGCAGTACCTGTTTTCTCAGATGTAACTGGCACTCTAACTGAGGATCTTTCTACAATATTGTTTGCTATTTGATTTATTTTGACTGTCAGCTGTGGTGGGCTCTTAGAAAATCATTCTGAACTAGCTCAGGAAACATTTCTCAGGGAATTGGTCTTTTGATACCTTTGAGACAGTGTTATTCTCCTTGCTCAGAAGGAACAAAGAGATAAATTCCTTACGTTCACTGGAATCGCTTCCCTTTTCCCAAGTGCAGGAAGACCACAGTGCCTCGAAAATGGCTGAGCATTGCTGTGTGCAGAGCATGTGTTTGGGCAGCACAGCATCAGCTGTCACTGAATACCTCAGCTGGAATTAGGTGGCTATGGAACCAGTGAGATTAAAATTCAGAGACAGCTGTGCCAGCACTGGTATGGGATGAGTTCTGGTCTTGGAGCCTTCATGCAAAGTGCCCAGTGTTCCTGCCCTCTAACCAGAGGCAGATCCTCCTCTCCCAGCTGTTCTTCATACCCTTGCTCATGTTCTTACATTGGTAGTGTGGGACAGGCAGCGAAAACTTCATTTCCTATAATATCTGCAAGGAAATCTCTGGGATTATCATTTCCTGTTACCACCATGTAGTGCTCGGATGCAGTTCCACACTGCAAGGTGAGATGGAGAGTGGATGCAAGTGGGAATGACAATTGCAGGAGCAGATGGCTGTGAAAGAGAGCCTTGCAGGCCTCGGGAGTGCTATCTGCTTATCTCAGGACTCTACACTTCAGTCCCTGCTCTCCATTTATTTTCCAAGGGAAAGGAACATTTTCCAAGCAGTTCCAGAGCAGCAGCAGCAGCTCATATTGTTGACTCCTGTGCTCTGTTGTACAATATCCCCACTTAGGAAGCCTTGCATTTCTAATGGGATAATGTGCTCTTTGGAGGATGGTTTCCACTCTTTGTGAATCCTGCTTTTTTTGCCTGAAAAAAGAAAACCAAAATAGGGACGATTAGCAGAATAACAAGCAATAGCAGGAATGTTTTGTCTTCCTGTCATAACCCTAAATTGTTCTAGTACAAGTTCATCTGGAAATTGAATAATTGTGTCTTGCTTAGTGATGTGAGAGCTAGTGATGAGAAGGTAAAGAAGACTTGAATGTTTTAAGACAAAAGAGAATATGTCCTGGGAGGATATGGAACAAAGTGCTGTTGTGGCCCCTTGTTTTTGTTTATCTTGTTGCCTTGTGGAGGGTGCATAAGGATTTATTTAGGGATGCTGCCCTCACTCCTGTGATCATCTCCACATGGGGCAGAGGTTGGTCTCACTGTGAGTTTTGCTGGGTGGGGTTATTAATTTTGCAAAGATCTGGGTAACAGACTGCTTACATATTTCTGGTCTTTCTTAATGTGGTTATGGTGGCTTGTGCTTCCCTCCAATCGCTGAGGAGGGGCCTTTCAAAAGTGCTCTATTGGCCTGGGTGCCCAGAACAGACATCAGGGAGACTCTCCTGGGTGTGTGTTGGTGGGGTAATCCAGCAAAGTGAGCTGGAACAGGTGAAGAACAGGCAAGACCTGCAGGTGTATTTCTGTTTCTCTCAGTCCCCCGTGTTGGCTCTGGCAGCGACTGTGGCTGTCCCGGCTCCCTGAGCAGCACAGCCCCGGGGGTTATCCATAGCACAGAACAGTGTGGGCACAAGGAGTGCTGGTCTCCATGCAGGAGTTAAAAGCAGAGGAGGCAGACGGTCTTGAGGGACTCCTGGGGTTTGCTGAAGGGGACAGGATTTGTATCCATCTGTTCTACAGGGCACTTCATGCAGTATTTCAAGTGACATTGTCAGTCCCAAGCAGCATTTCTGTGAGAACTGCTCAAGATGTTCTAAGGACCCTTCAGTGCTATCAAATGCTGTCTGAAAGGCTCTGAGGGCTATTCAGGTGACCAGACCTCAGGCATTAACCACATTATTGCTTGAACAGGCACCCAATTAACACCCAATTCATGAAGCCTATTTGGCCTTTCTGTACATCTGAAATCTGGCAGTGCAGTCTGACAGCCAGGAGTTCTTGCTACCTTTTCAAGTTTAGTTAGGAAAGCTGTTATCTGGAAATCCCTGGTGTAGGTTCCTATTTTGGGGATTAGTGTAATCAGATGAGTTTTCTAATTGACTTGGACAGTGGCAGTATTGAAATATTTTCCCCCAGATTTCCAGCGTCATCAGTGTCTGTCAGTGAGATTTCCACATGAACACAATCCTGCAGTTCTAGACTACCTGTGTTTTTCACTACCTGCATAACAGTGTTTATCTCAGCTGTTTCATTCCTGTTACTTTGTTAGAAAAATGGCACATTTATCAATCTGTATTGACAGATTACCTAGTGAAAGGAAAGGGGAAGAGTTCTGCTTTTTTCAGCATCAAGCCTGCAGATGTTTTTATTAATCAAGTTAATCTTCCAGGAACACTCTTTTCTTTATCTGCTGCCATGAAAGGGAAGAAGTGATGCTGAGTTTCACATTTGCTCAGTCACATTTATCTTGTATAAAGTTTCTACACTTGATTGGAAGTTGCTGTGACAAATGTGAATAAAAGAGGGAGAGATAATTACTACTTTGCAATATTAAAAAATGTAATTGCAGAGTCAGTGCTACTGTCTAAATAAGCCAAAAGAGAGCCAAAAATATGCTCATGCTGCAGAGTTTGGTTCCGGATGCCAAAAATGAATTTGATCTTCCCCGTTGGTATTCCAGTATAATGTTCTAATCCTGTCTCATTCCAGAGAGAACTGTGGCATTTTGATTTATTTTTCCTTTGCAGTAATAATAATCTACATTTCCCTAAGCTAAGCAGAGTTTCTGGAGAAGGATGCAAGTCCTTGTTGGAGGACATCGTTCCCAAGTCTCAGACTGCTCCTCTGCTTCCCAAAGTGAACAAGGCATGCTCTGGTACCCAGGCACCTTTTTTTATTAGGCTCTGTGGCAGCAAAATACTACTTTTGTCAGGAAGAAAAGTAAAAGAAACCTGAAATCCCACCTCTGACCACCTCTAGTCCCAGCTATAGGTCCTTGGCTGGCTTTACTTAAGGCAGTTTCATCTGTCTGGGGCCTGGAGTTTTTTTAATGCAAAAGCTGTCAGCATTATCTCCCCCACAGCATGGCTGTGTTGGAAATGGGAACCCAGTTATCAGCTGTCTCCTGGATGAGGGATCTGGGCAGTTCCTGGACTCCCAGCTGGGATTTCCATCTTGCTTTAGTGACAGCTCTGCTCCATCTGTTACAGTGGTGGCAGTCCCTGGGAATCATTCCTTCATGCTCACAAGGGCTGGCTCTTCCCTGTGCTTAATTCCATTGAAGAGAATTAAGTACTAAAGCAGAGTTCACTCATTATCTCTCCTGATCCAGGCTGAGAGCCCTCAAAAGAAGTTAAAGCCAAAAAACTAGCACCTTGGGAACATGCAGCTCCTGGTTCTGTGAGGAGTGTGGGCAAGGAGCATGTTTGGGATGGGCTTGTGACAGCTGGACTGGCCAGGCCACGGAGTGACCAACATGTGGGAAAAGGGATTTTCTTGTTCTTTGACCCTGAGCTGATTTCCACCCTTCCAGGGACTGCAGACCTACTGGTGCTGACAGCAGATGGCTGAGAATATTCTCCCAGGAGAGTGTGAAGTAAAAGGAGAGATGGGATAATTGGGTTCCTGCTGCTGGCCCTGAGATGCAGAGCTGTTACCGACTGCAGAGGGAAGAGCTGCCCACGATGGATGTGCAGCCGTAAGGAGGTGAAATTGCATTGCCCTTTCCACAGACCTGAGAGTGTGTTAGATACTCCACTGTAAACAGGAGAAAATGGAAAGCCAGAGGGTCCTTGGATATCTGGGGAAACTGTTGTTAGTTCAGCTCTGTAGCTGGGCAGAATAAGCAGTGCAAAGCTGAGAACTGTCTTGCACTTCAGCTGTTTATTTTTAAAAGTTTGTGCTTCCTCCTATTTGGCTTGGCCATTTTGTTGAATATGTTCAACAAAGAAATAGGAACTGTGTGCAGCTGGAAGCATTTCCAGATGGGCTCTGTGTTACAAGAGGGAGTATAACCTGTGGGATATTTGTGAGAAGGACTATATGCCAATGTATAGAAACAAAAGGTTATACCTATGACTTAGAGGGATGCTGAGCACAGTAAATCCCCAGAGTATGCCTGAAGGAGTGGGATGCACATTCCTGCCAGTGTCACCCTCCAAAGACAATTTACATGGAGTGACAGTACACCAAGGAATGCCTTGCCATCTCCTAAACCACATGGCAAAAGTTCTGCAGGAAAAGTGGTCTCTTTTCCTTCTACTCTTGTATATGTCGAGCTGGGAAACACATGCAAAGGGCATTACAGACAACAACATCAAAAATAATACCCCAACCCTGATGTTTTGGCTCTGTAAGCTTCCCCTAGGGGATTTACAGAAGCCATAGCTTCATGTCTCATTGCACATGTCTCAATAAATAGTAAAGACAAGCATTTTGCATAAGAGATGCTATGGTACAACAGCAAGATTATTAATTTCTTTGCCCCTGGCAAAAGCATTTCATGGCTGTAGTCATCAGCTCCAATTATTTGTTACAGTGTCTTGACTTCTCTGAGTATTGTTTATCCAGCAGTATTTACACAGAAGCTCATTTGTGAGAGGTTTTAACATTTTTAGAGGGTGAAGTTGGTATGTGTTTAACATAAATACAAATTATTTCAGAAAATGAGGGCAAGACACACAGATCAAAACTGGCTGTAAACTGCTGCTGGATTCACAACAGGGAGTTTTACTTCAGTGGGCTTTAATGCTTCAGATTCCTCCCCAATCCTTTATTTTCTCTGTAGCAATTTCCAGCAAAACCACATCTTATTTCCCCTTGCCCAGACAGACCTAAGCATTCCCTTTCTTTGAGAACATCCAAATTCCCTTAGGCAGACACCCAGGAATGTGTAATTTGAAGAAAAAAAAAAAAGGCAAAGGAGAAAAAGAAATACAATAACTGCAAGGGTAATCCTGAATTCATAACCAGTTGAAAAAATAGAGACAAATATAAAATGTCCTCTTGAGTTTGAAAGCTTTGTATGTAGGTGTTTACTCTTGATAGATATTTGCACATATTTGTACATATTTGACAGGTAAACATTTGCTTTGCATTTCATATGTGCATAGTACTTCAATTTTTCCATCTCATCCTGCAGCAGATCCTGCTCTGTGGAGATGACAAATCCAATTTTCAAGGTCAGTCAATCTGATGCAAAAATCTTCTAGGATGAACATGAGCTGAAATTTTTGTTGTGACTGTTTTTTCATCCTGTTATTTGTGCTTTCCACTTGTGGTTTAAGCAGCAGATAAAGGGCTTAATCCATGGAGAAACCTCCCATTCAGGGTTCTGCTCTTGGTCTGATCTAAATGAGTCCTTTAATGGAGCTAATTTATTTATGAACAAGAGAGTATTCAGAGAGGCAAAAATAGGGAGAACTTTAAAATAGCAAGTTTGGCATCTTATATTTTTGTGTGCAGAGAGGACTAACAAGGCTCTTCCTCAGTCTTGTTTGTCTGTTCATGTTGTGAGGGAGGGTTGTTTTTATCATAAATTCACGTGACCTGGAGGAGTCTTGGTGACAGAGGTTCTAAGATCGTCCCCAGAGTCGTGTAAGCCCTAGAGTCATGTTTGCTCTGTCCTAAGGTATTGGATTATAACATAGTCCCTGCCATAAATTTAGTGTTTCCTCTCTTAAAACCATCAATTTAGGTCATACTTCCATTGTGTTCCTTCAAAAGTCTTTACAACTGAAACCCTTCCAGAAGTGAAGAATTAAATTTCCTGCCTGAGAAGTACTGAAAAGGTAAAATCTGCCTTGGTTCCCCTTTCTCCTCAAAAATGCTACCATTGGGTACAAACCTGCCAGCTGAACTTCAGTGGTAATATTGGTGCCAGGAATTGTTAAATGGAAGTTCTGTCTCCTCAGCCTCAGATTAGTTCTTTTGGTGATTTGTACATTATTTTAGAAATGGTTTTGTACATGAGATGGAAAAGTTGCTGTGGTGATGAGAAAGGCATGTGCAGCACCCCTGGAAGCAGTTGAGACCTTATAACTCTGGATTTATCCTTGTTGCCTGGTCATTCCCTGTGTTATGTTGTTCCTTGTATGATGTGAAGAACAAATATTCAGAGAATGGAAGGTGTCTCCCTTTACCAAAGCTCAGTCCAGGCTTGGAGCACTGCAGTGACTTGAGTAGTCTTAAACCTTACATTTTGACTGTCCCCTGGGGCTGGAATTGCAGTTTTTGGATGTGTGCCTGATTGCTCCATTGTGTCAGACTCCTGTCCCAAAGGTGATGTTCTCCTTCTAGCAAGTTTTCAGGATTAAATGACACAGCAGAAGTAAGTGTGAAGTAGATCCACAAAATTAGGCAAAGAATGATAAAAAGATTCAGTTACTCTAAACTTGCAAGCAAAGTGAAAAGTGTTTTTTTTCCCAAAGCTGAAAAATTGGCAAGATTTTCTAAAAATACTCCTTTAGCTGTGATTTTGTGAAGGAGATGTGTAAGGCAGATCAATTAACACTCCAAACAATTAGCAAACCTGATGCCTCAGCAGGCACAACTGTGGGAGGAAGAGGCTGGTGTCCTGTGGCAGTGATATTGCTGAAATATGGGAGGTGCAGTAATTCCCTGTTCCATGGTCGTTGGCATTTCTGAAGTGGCTGGAGCAACTGGCTGGGCTTGGCCCCAATGCTGTGTGCTCTTAGAAAGGTTGGTGTTTGGGAATCCTGTTGTTTGCTGAGGAATATCTGCAAGTTTGCTTGGACTTGTTCCCACAATTTACAAGGAGACCGTGGAAACCCCCAGCAAATGTCTTGGCTGGGTTTGCTCAGACAGACTGACATAAACCTGCAGCTCCAAGGTCTGATAGATGCTCTTGCTGCTGTGAGCCCTGTGCCTTCCTCACATGTGACCTTGCTGTTGATGGCTTGGCACAGTGCCACAGCATAATTCCATGAGCCACTGAAAATCGCGACTCTTTCATGTGGGAAACAATAAAAAGCATATGGGATCAATTATGCTTCACTATTTCTCTGAGAATTCAAGCACCAGAAATAAAAAACACTGGCTGAAGACTTTGAATTTCCATTAACTGGAAACAGTTGGTATAAATTATTTTTACTGAAACTGCTCTACTGGCCCTGGGTAATAAAAGGAAAAATAACATTGGCATTTGATTGACTTCATAGGTGCAAAATATGTCATGCTCAGAGGGAGCATAAAATTCCAGGTTGGGCAGTGGAATCATTTTATTAAATCCTGTATTTGTCATGGAGAAGCTTGGAAAAGTGGGTTCCCTGTGACCTTAATTTCTGCTGCATCTGTGCTGGGCATGGTGTTCTAACATGCTGGGTACTGAACATGTGAGTAGCTACAGTAAAAGTAGGGGGTGAGAAGGGAGGCTTCTAGAATAATAAGAATTTTGGTGGAAATCAAAGCTGAGTTATTCAAAGGGGCAGTTTTACTGGCAGTGTATTTCTAAAGTGTGGCTTGGACCTGGGTTTGGAAGTTGCAGAGCTGTACATACTGTGGTGCCTTCCTCTCCCTGGGAACATGTTCCTTATGGCTGACCCTGCAGGAGTCAGGAACTCTGCAAACTGGGGGATTGTATTTCCTTCTCCTTTGGTTTAAGGTGGAATTACTCTGCAGAATCTCCAGTCAGCTGCAATCAAACTTCTATTACACAGTGTTTGTCTCAACACTCAAGATTTATCTTTATTGTATTTGGTAAACAGCATTTCTCTAAAGGTTCTGTGATAGGAACAACTATAAAAGTAGTAGCTCGTGCTCAAACAGAAACTTGAACTGAGCTCTCAGATAGAAATTTAAATGTAATGCATCTGGATTTATTATGGTAAAGCAATAAGCAAGTCAATAAAATAGTTGTCAGCCAGGAACTGGAACAGAAGTTAACAGCAAGTTAACTTCTAGACTTGTAAATTTTCTCCATGAGGAATAGACTCTTATTGCTGTTAAATATGACTTGTGTAATTAAATACCACCTAGTATTAGGAGTTACAATGCCTTTAGAGTTACAGAGCAGGTTTCTTAAGCAATAGAAAGGGCCATGGGTAACTCCCCTGAGAGCAGCCCTTGTCCATTCTGTCCCATATTTGGGGCAGTTGGTGAGAGAGAAATTATGTCAAATTAACTGTGAATGACTTCTATTTTCTCCAAATAGTTGTAGCTCAAGTCCTGATGGCCCAATACACAAATGCTTTCACCAACATACCCAAGTTTAATACTATTATGAAAATAACATGTATTTGGAAAAAACCTAATATTTATTTTTATGAAATAGCATCTTAAACTGCCGTATTTTTTCCAGGCTCCTTCCATTAGGGAGGCTGCTGACTATTTCTGCAAATATCCCACGGAGCATTCAGTTCTGCTGGAGGGAGGGTGCTCGTGACATGCCAGGAGCCACGCCAGAGGGATGATGCACATTATTCTGATTTTATGAGGTGGTAGATCTTGGGAAAAGCAGGGATTTGTGATGCCACTCCCTGCAGTAATTAAGAAAGCGTGTGTCTGATTTATGGATCTGTGGTGGGGTAATGGACTGAAAATACCATGGCAGGCAGAATCCCTGTGTTAGACTGAGCTGCCCAAAACTCCACATCTTCTGCACTAGTGAGGAGATAGGAGCTTATTCTGGAGACTGAGAAGTGTCTCTCAATGCTTTGGGAGGCAGCCAGTGTTTTGTCTTGTTTACAGTGGCTTGAAGTGAGCTAAAAATACATGTTGTAGTCAGGGAAAAGCACCCCTAAGTGTACTTTGCTGGTAGTTCATAAATGCCATTGAAATAACTTTATTTTAAGAAAGAAGTAATTCTGTCTTTTGAGGAATTCCTCTTTTGATGACTCAGGAGAAGAGGACAGTGGCAGGTTTATGTTCTGGGTTGACTTGAGGTCAGGGACAACTGTGTGTTTGCAGATCTTGAGCAAAGTTTGGCATCTTGTGATTTTTTTTTCCCCTTCAGTTACAGCTCAAGATTCAGTCTTTGAATGACTGGGCAGTGAAACCCTTCGAGTCGTTTAAATGAAGTATATTTTTTTAATTTGTTGAGTTGCTTTCTTTGATAAATTGCTTTGTTCCAAGAGCACTAAAGGACAGCAAGCCCTCAGTTTCAAGGGGAAATTACAGATAAAGTTCATTTGGTTTCAAATGAAAGTGCAGGGACAGTAAATGAATACTTCTTGTTTTCGTAACTGTTAATTAACATGTCAGGCTGTGTTGTGGGATTGATGAGATGTCTCATCTGGAGGTGTTTTCAAGGGAGAAACAAGTCTGAAGTTTGTGAGGTTTTTTCCTCAAGTCTTCTCCATTTTCACCAGCAAATTCTGGATTTGACTCTCATCTCACTTCCAGTTGTTTCAGACTAGGGAAACTCTTCTGACGTTAAATAGAATTTTATCTTAATACAAGATTCAGTCAGAAACTTAAATCTGGAACTGTTGTGTTTCCTGTTTCCCCCTGTTTGTGTCCAGTGTAAATATCAGGAGTGCAGATCTGCTTTTGGCTTCCTCCTCTGCAGCATCAGTCAACTCTTTATTAATTCAGATTTCCTTACAGATCTTCACTGGCTTCATTGCCTGATTCACAGGTCCTGGACATCATGGATGGGACTCCCATTAATGGCAGTGCTAATCACATAGTAATTATTGCTAATCTAATAGCCTGGGCTTAAGGTGAGTGACTAACAATCTGGGGTCATGCCAAGGGTGTTTGGTGGGTTTTATTGCTGTGTTTCTTTATTTTTCCCTCAACAAGATCAAGGAGAAAACCCTCAAATAGCTGTTGTTTGTCAGCTGCAAGAGAGCAGAGGAATTAAAACAGTGTGTATGAGTATCTGTATATAAATATGGAAACACAGCACCTGAGTTGTCAGTTCTTTCCCAAAGTAATTTGGTTTGTATGCTAATAATGTCTCAATATACTGTTTATATTCTAAAGCAAAAAGCTGTAGCTGGCAGATACAGATTATTATAGTGTAGCTAAGTCTTTTAAACCCAAGTAGGGTAATCTAATTAAAGTGAGGCAAGAACAAATAAATGTTGCTTTGCAAGTTCATTTCCTTGAATGCTTCTCTAAAGAAAAAAAGTATCAGTAAATATCTCTTGGATATCTGATATGACACTGTCAAGTTTTAAAGGATTTTGGGGGTTTTATTGTTCTCCAGTGTTGTCAATTTTATTTCTACAAACTGGGTATAATTTTATGACTGCTATTACCTATATCTGTATTATTTATTTTCAGTTAAAGGTTCTACTAATATTTCATCAGAGAAGGAAATAGTATGTGAAAATCTATCTGAAAAACCAGCTGCCTTGAAATCCATTTTAATCCTGTAGACACCCTGATTTATCCATGTGTATGTGCCAGTCTGGCCACTGGCATAAGTTATCTCATGTACAGAATGCAAGATCACACCAAATTTCCTCCTTCCTGGGACTGGCTCTGACTTTATCTCTTGCACCAAATTACCTGCAGGTTTTTGCTGCCTGGTGGGATTTTTTTTCTTCTTTCAGACTGAGTTCCTTCTGAAGGTTGCAGGTGACAGACCCCTCCTCTAAGCTTGTGTTCTTGTGTGTCCTGAGACATCAAAAGGAAGTATTGGAGGTGAAGAGAGACAGGAATGCTGGGCAAGTAGGATGAGGTTATTCCATGTCACTCCTCTGGGACAGAGGAAATATTAAGCAGGATGGAGGGTTGTCAGTGCTGCCCAAACGTGGCTTTCTGGGATGGGAGGAAAAGGCACCTCATTGAACAGTCTCATCAAAACGTGTCTGTCTCTTCTTTATTTATTCTTCTTCTTTATTTTATATATGAGTCAAAAGTATATTTGGACAGCTTGGGTTAAATTCTGCCTTTTAGCTGGAGCAGTACAGCTAAATCCTTGTACATTATGAATTGGCACTGCTGCACTGGAATCAGGAAAGCTTGGGTGATTTACATCAGTGTTGCATATTCTTAACTAGGAAAAAAGTGTAATGTATGTTGGAGGTGTCCAGATGCAAATTTTTTCGAGGTAGTTTGTTTAGGGGACTGAAATATCCTGAAAAGTACATTAAAAAAGAATCCTGTGAGTTTAAAAGAATATAGTACTGCATGTGACTCTAATTGGGCTATATGCTGTACCACAGTAATCCTAAGGAATGCTTCCTTCATAGATATATATTCTAAACATTATAATATTCAGTGCAGCTCCTGTTTTGAGGCAGGATTTTATGTGCCTAATCCTGCCTAGAGAAACCACAGGATATGCATAAACAAGTGGTGTTTAAACTGAGGCTGTAACAGAGAATCTGACTGTGATGCTGAGGGTACAAGATGCAAACAAGGTTCACATCCTTGTAGGGTTAACCCAGCAGGACAAAAGCATCCCACCAAACTGATGGACTGATTGCATGCCAAGGCCCTCTCAGGGTCAGCCCTGGAATTACCTGCCACAGAGCTGGTTTGGCCAGAAACTCTGGGGAAAGACTTTGAGGAAAGCATCTGTAAGAGCTAAATCTAAACCATACATCAGAACTTGGGGGAAACCAGAAGCTGTTGGCCTGGAACAAAATGAATGTAATTGGTCTCATCTTGGGAGGAAGATCTGTTTTTGCTGGCATGTTTCCTCCTCAGCTTGGCAAAGACCACTGTGTTATGGTGGAAATTGGAAGGCCAGAGACTGTCTGTGGGCTGTTGCCCATCTTTCATATGATCCACCTTCTATACCACAACAGTTTTCTTGACAAAATAGCAGGGTTGCAAAAAGGACTTTTTTCTGACATTAAAACAGTTCCACATTCCCTCCCCAGGACTAGTTATCTCTTGGGCCAAGAAAGCTTCAGTTTGGGTGTGTGGAGCCAGGCACACACTGCTTTTGGCTGCATTCACCAGGATTTGGCATTTATATTTCTGTCTGACTCTCTGCCTTCAGTGGTAGCTTTTCCTTTCTTACATTTGCATGTGAAAGGTACTCTGTGCCTTTTGCTGGTATCCTGCACCTTAGGCAGTTTCATAATGGCCTTTAAAAGGTATAAAAGAGGCTTCTTGGCATTGTGGATCATCCAGACTGCTGGCAGAGCTGCCCCAGCAGTGACAGCAGCACGGGAGGGCTTTGTGCCTTCACATGTTTAGCCTTAACTTCAGAGCATCATTGTTTCTCTGCTCCTAAGAGAAAGCAGGGTGGGTTACAACGTTTTGGCACTGATTCCATCCCCTGAAAGATTCCCAGGGGTAACTGAAGTCAAGAGAAGGATGAGCTTGTGTGCAGAGGAAAGATGTGACAAGTGTGGAGGAGGGATGGAAGCAAAGTGTTGGAGAAAGCTTAGGATTAGCATGGCAGTGGCCTAAGAATTTGCAATTTCAACCTCTCTCTGTTCCCCAGAGCGAAAGATTGGAAGAGAGAGGTTCAACTTTGCATTAAAGCAAACGCTTTAAGCATGGTTACCTCCATCTGAGAGCATTGGTTGGAGCACAGGACTCAGCCTTGCAGGCCAGGAGGAGCCTGCTGTGCCCACAGAGGGAGGGCAGGTTGCAGGGCCAAATCCCTTACTGACAAGGGCTCTTCTGCTCTGCAGAATGCAAGGCAGAGAGGAATATCCAAGAGGTGCCATTGGAAAAAATAGCAGCTCAAAAGATTGCTGTTGGAGACATTGTAAAAGCAACATTAATCCTGCAATTGAACAGAAGTCCTTCTGGCAGGTTGCCTAACTGCTTCTCTAATCTGACAGTAGAACTGGCAGAGGAGGACAGCTCAGGGGAGAATGAGACTTTTGAGATAGCCCTCCATGCCAAAGCAGGGCAGAGCTTCCTCCAGCTGATTTACAGCTCTTCTCTCCCTCTCTCTCTGAAATGAAAGGGGAAAAAAAGACTCCTTTACCTGGAAGCTTGGAAAATTACATTTACTAGTCCTGCAAGAAAGAGGAGATCAGAATGGGAGTAGGAATTAATCATAGAAGCATTGAATCATAGAATCAATTGGGTTGGAAAAGACCTCTGAGATCATCAAGTCCAACCCCTGATCCAACTCCAGTCCCTTT
>JAWWLZ010000139.1:3321747-3335991 GCA_035041345.1 Poliocrania exsul | reverse complement strand
AACCCCACTTTTGTTTATTAATGAAGATGGATGGAATTTCTAAATTAAACATTCAGGTGCTGCTGGATAATGGCCTTTGTTATCAGTGGTTAAATTGCAGAATTGAGTCAATCTCATTGCCCAGAGCACAGTTCAGTTGTAGGAATGGAAACTGCTCAAACTACCACAGAATTGCCCACGCAGCCTTTGCAGGTGGAGTGGTTATCCTGTGCTTTGTGCATGGGTATTGAATTCCCAACACAAATCTGCCTCTGGTCATGATTTTTGGCATTCCTTCCTATGGAGCTTTTCTGTTTCTAAACCAGTCATTTAGGGATTTCTCCATTAAAGCTCCTACAGAAGAGAAGGAAGTGGGTTAAACCCAAGGCAAATGAGCATCTTGATTATTAGGACTTTCTTACTCTGAATTTTTTGTCACAGTCTTCAAAAATTGGGTTAGAAAAGAAATAATTGTTATTCAGGTCATTAATTGTCTGGGACTTTTGGGTTTGAACATTTATTTTAACATGACAATAATGGTTGTCTGACAATATTTTCATAATTTAAGAGATTTCTCAAGACTACACTTCTTTTTTTCCACTATCCCATGTGTTTTCCCTTTTCAGAGTATTATGATTTAAAGAATGTGACATCATTGTTGCTTCATTTAACCTTTGAGCTGGCAAATGGATAAGGATGAAATGGATGATACACAATTAGCTTTTAAATTGTAGAGCACTAATTTGGAAACAATGCAGAACAATCTGGTACATGCTGAATGCTTGGCTTTTTTCATAAATAGATTATAATTCTCTGGTTATTAAAGAGAAGAGAGCTATCTAGCGGTTACAGATGTCATCAGCTTTTGTCCAACAGCTATCAAGGGCTGTATCCAACTTAAAAAGGTTTAAATTATCCAGGATAATGCAAGGTTTGGGATTAGCTCTGTAACATAGGAGGACAAGTTCTGCCACCTGCTATGGCTTTACAAACTTATTTTCTGAAATATGGGTTTCTCTTCTGAATAATTAAAAGTCCCATAATATTTTTAAATCAAACCGAGAGCCAGTAATGGCAAGAAGTTAATTTTCATTCATTTAGGATTGTGTTTGGTCTTTTAATCTATTGAAGTCCCATCCTGGCAGGTAGATCATGTAGAAATCATCTCTGAAATATTATAAACTCTTCTCAATAGTTAATTATAGTGACAGAGATTTTCCCAAATGGACTCTCAGTGCAAGGTATCCCATTGCATTATTCTGCTGTAGAGATTGCCAGTTTATTACTTTGCCCTGTTTATCTTGCATTGTTCTAAGCACATGTTGGTACTTTTTTCTGTGCCTCTTCATATTCCCATTATTGCTTCTAGCCTTGGTCAGGCCACTCCAACTCACACATTGCACCTGCTTAGATATCTTTAAAACTCCCCCTACAAATCCCTAAATCCATCGCAGATGCAAACCAGAGCCTCGCAGTGAGACACTCTGTCTTTTGGACACCAGGTTGTCATCAGAAATCTCACCATCACTTCCTCCCCTGCCCATGTGGTGCCCAGCTGTGCCTTGCTGGCCCTGCACTGGCCTGCAGTGTGAGATTTCCACTCTGAAAGACTCCATGTCACTCTCAAGCTGGCCCCTCTGTGTCCTTCCAGAGAACACACAGAATTAGGTTCTGATGGGGGAGAAGGGACTGTTGTAGTTGTTCTTCCATGTGTGTTAAAACACAAGTGCCTGTTGTAAAGAAAATGTAGCAGCATAAGGAAGCAGAGTGGTTGGAGTGACCCTCTCCAATGGCTCTGGAGCCAGGATCTTTCCATGTTTTACATTACAGCTCGCTGTGTTAACACTTGGCCACGACGCTGTGCAGCTCCTAATGCATCAGAGTTCTGGAAACATCTGGCTGAGTCGCTTCATGCCGATCCACTGAGCAAATCCACCAAGGAGTCGATGCTTTGTGAGGTATTTCATTTTCTGTCTAGGGTAGCAGGTTGCATTATGCTCATATGCCGATTTATGAAACACACAGGAACATCTTGTTTCTTTTGTTGTTGTTTCTCTGAGCCTTTAAGTGCCTACAGGGCACATCTGTGCTGTTTTATGAAGGGCTGTGTTAAGGCTGGGCCCTGCATGGACACAGCGTGGGAGAGGGAGCAAAGAGGTTCCTTCTCCCTTTGCACAGCCCATCCCAAGACTGCCAGAAATTACAGACCTCTCCAGAGCCAGGAGTAATCCTTTGTAAGAAAGATGTTCCTGTTGCATCTCTCTCCTGCTGGCCAGGAGAGCTGGCTGACCGTGTGGGAAAATACCACCCCACCCTGCTGCAGCCCGGCCGAGATGCTCAGGTTTGAAGGCCCTTTGCTGCAGGCATGGCTCCCCTCCCGCTGTGTGTGCCTGGCACAGCCTGTGCTGGGGCTCTGCAGCAGCAGCAACACATTCACTGGCATCCTCTGGTCACCCAGAGAGGCTGCTCTGGGGACACAACACACTCTGGTGTGTCTGTGTCGTGCTGATAGAGAGAGGCCTGTTTGTAGCAGCCACTGAAATCTGCTTTTAGGGCTCTTGCAGGGCACACACGAGCCCTGCTGACTGTGAAGTCTGTCATGTTGTGAGTTGATCCCATCTAATATCATAAGGAGCTTTTGGTTTCCAAAACTTCCCTGCCTCCCTGAAAAGTGTGTGTGCTGTACATTGCTCTGCTACACAACCCTTATAAAAACCTGAGAGCAAGTATGATTTGACCTGTGCCTTGCAGGTCAGTGTTGTGTGTCTAAATGTCTTGAGTTTCAGTCCAGCAGATGGTCCATGTGGGGATCACTCTGACAGCACATAAAATAAGTGCCATTAAACTTTTATTATTGGGCAAAGCCTACATCCCCCTTCTTAAAGAGGTGAGGGAGTGTTGCTGAGCCTTCCTTTTCCCCCTGGCAGCATTCATGTCCTGGATGTATCTTCTAATTGCTTCCTCCTGGCTCTGAGTGCTCAGCCTTCATCTGGGGTTTAGGTTGGACTTCAAATGAGGCGAGGAGCTGGAGAAGGGACATTCTGTGTAGAAGAGAATGAACTGTCCTGATGGACTTACCTTCCAAGGGGGCAAGTTTGCTGAAGTCACCTGCTTGATCAGGACTGAATCCTGGTCATGGACTGGAGATCTGCAGGGCTGAGGACACAGAGTTAGTCTGGTATGAGGATGACATCTTCCCATGTGAAGAAGAGAATGTTGGTGTCCTTGTGTTTCTCTAAGTGCCAGATAAAGCAAATTCAGCCTTGCTTGTGTAGCATGAAGAATACATAACCTTTTTTCAAGTCAGATCCTCCAATTTTAGTCACATTTGAGAGCTGTAAATTGAACCGTTTCTCATGGTGGAAGGTTCCAAATAGTGTGATACAAATTTTCTGTTCCCTTAATTAATTTAGATGTCTTTTTTTTTCCTAGTGAAAGGGGTTTTCACCCACTGTACTGTTTTAAGGTGACATGAGATGAACTCTTGCTCTAATGGAAAACCAGATGAGAAGCAGAAAGAGGAGAGACTGGGGGCAGCAATACCAGCTTGTCACCGACACTGACCTGCTGGAGTAGGGATGTGAACTCTGACTCGAGTATCCTTTCTCCCAAAGGTATTAATTCTGTGGGATATAGGTAAGGACCCTTCTGTCCTTGAGGGAGACCCTTCTGTGTTGTGCTGGCCTGCTCTTCACCAGGCCAAACAAGTGTAGACAGAGATCAGGATATGTTCAAGGCAGTCCAGAATGTGGGGAGTTAATCTGGTTTATAGGGGTCACTATCAACACCAACTCTTGTCTGATGTGCACTGTAACTGAAGTTGTGCCTTCTGTAAACCATGGCAGCCTGGGCTCCTCCTGAGCACTGAGGGAGGAATGCTGGCACTTCAGGTCCTTGGGAATTTCCCAGCCTTCAGAGAAGCCCCAAACAGAACTGTAAGAACTCCGTGATGAGGCCTCTGAGAGCGTGAGCTCCCCAGGGTGTGGGGGCTTTTCTGGGATGAGAACAAAGCTCCTCTGTCTGAGCACTGGGCTCTCCTGGTGGCTGATCTGAAGCTGTAGGCTCAGCCCCAACAGGAACTGGTTTCTCTGCTCCATGGTCCAGCTGCTGGGCACAGTTTGTTGACTTTACCCTCTGCGAGCCTTGTAATGTGTGCACTTAATAAAAAAGTCTCCTCCAAATTTCCAAAGATGAAAGTCACCACTTCATAAGTCTTCCACCTCTGCGTACAGAAAGAGAGAGCCAACAAGCAACCATGATTATTTTAATGCATTGTTGCCAAGTACTCTGAGAACATATTGAGGAGTGCTGTGTGATTTGTGTGTGCACTGGAACAGAGATGTGCAAAGCGTGAACAGAGCTTCGCTTCCTCCTGTGACTCAGGTTTGAAATGACTTGGAATCTCTTAAAATGTTTTGCCAAAGGGTGGGATAGTTAAGTAAAAAATCATTTTGTTGGTAGAAATGCTATTCTTCTGTCATTTTTTTGAGGGCATGGGCCACCATGAAAGCACATCCCCCAGTTCAAAAATTGCAAATTTTATCCTTCCCTCTAGTGTTTCAACTTCCTCCTTTAATCCTTTTAAGAAAGAAAAATTAGTCATTATTTCACTTATTAAAATCAAGGAAAGCAATTTGACTTTTCTTTTCCTGCCAGTTTTAGCTGCAGTACAGAATGTTTCTGGCACCTCTTTCCCCAGAGTCAGAAAAATCACAGGATGATGCCTTGAGCTCTCACTAATTCTTATGGTATCTCAGTTTTCTCAGGAATTTTCAGATGGAGAAGTTGTTGTATGGATCTGTTCTCTTTTTTATTTAGAAATATTTATTAAAACTTCTTAATTTTTTTACTTTTCTACCAGGTCCCCACCGAAATCGGTGCAGGGCTTATTTGCAATGTTTGGGAAAATATTACACTTATAATATGGCATGTAGTTTACTCATAAGATAATATTACATATAGTTTACTTATAAGTATGTTTAATAGGAAGAAATAAGGTTGTCAGCATCTTGAGTGAGTTATGTGTGAGCAAAATCTTCATGGATATTAGTTCAGGAACCAGTTGGATGGTGGGATGTTCCTGAGAGAAGCTCTCTGAGAGAGTTTCGTGTTGTGCAGCAGAAATCTGGTGTTGAGAGAGAAACAGTGTGTCCTGTTTCCTTCACTGATTTCTTTCTTTGCCCTTTAGCATTGAGTGGGTTCTGTACAGCTGATGGCAAAAAAATCCTTTGCTTCTTGTTCAACTCTGTCTTATATAAAAATTTGTATTCCCGAACAGGTTTTCTGGAGAAAAGGGTCAGTTGCTCTGGTTGCTTCCAAGGCCGTTTAGCACCAAGATTGTTCACATGGCCCCTCCACGTTCATCTTAAGAGGTACATCCTCTGCATTCTCTGCTTTCCCAAAGCCAAGAACTTCTGTGGGAAGATGGGAGAAAAAACTTGATCCCACAGTGCAACAGGTTCAGTGAATACCATCACCCTGTCTCGGGGTGGCATCTCCTCTGGAATGCTGAAGGCACCTGCAGGTGGGTGATGATTGTTTCTTCTGGTAAAATGCAATCCCTAGAGGTTTAAGTCGTTCACCTGGGGATCAGACCTTGTCAAACACCCTGCTCAGCCTCTGGCTCCGTTTAGCAGTAAAGGAAAAATATCCCTCAGCCCTCCAATTAGTCATGGAAGGAATGAATGTGCAGGAATCTCCTACACTTTCAATCACACAGTCACTTCTGATTGCTGCAAAGCTTTGCTGGGGCCTGAGTTCACAGGGAGAAAGGGTGACTGAGGTGAGAGGTGTTCAAACAGCTGAGCAAACCACATGGAATTACTGCAGGGTGTGTAAGTTCCTGAAAGCCTTGTAACTGTGAGCTTTATTAGCCAGCATCATCATTTTCCAAGGGAAGGAGGGGCAGATGGGGGGAATTAACCCTCCAGTCACTGCATGTGCTCTAACACTGGAGAAAGAGATCTGTCTGCATGTGATTGACCAATACAGTGATGATGCAGAGACTTATTTGGCTATAAAAACAAAGCAAAAACCCAAAGCAAATCAAAACCCACCAGTAAGAGTGACATTATGTTGAAATGCTTCCAGCAGAGATAACTCATTATTCATGCTCGTGCACACAACAAGGGAGCCTTTGGGGAACGTTTTGCTGTGTGACTGTGCCATTTTTCTCTTTGACTTGCAAGAAAGCTGCATTCACACTGAGCTTATTTAGAGACAGGAACGTGGCAGACCAGGGAAATGGAGTTCAAAGCAAAATCTACAACTTTTACTTTGGGTGGAGGGATTTATTTTTCTTATTTGAGTTCTGTTAGAAGATTGATCTCCAAGAGCATGACTTTTGTGGTTAGAGTAATATCCTTAGTGGGCTCTCATGCAGCTGGCAAGTATGATTCACAAAAATTTTGTATTTTACAGTTTTTGGGGGTTGTTTTTTGCAGGAAAAGTAATTTTTTCCACAAGACTCTGAAAGAGTTTTATAATGCATATAAACAGAGTTTATTGAGGCTTTGGCAGGCTGGTGACCCACATTAATTTGTAAAACTCATAGCAAGTAGTCAAGTTTAGTATTCTTGGAGAGGAGTGTTTGGGAGCTCTGAGGAGGATTGATGGGTCTGGCATTAAAATCCATGGATGCAACAGGTCGTACACTTTTCCTGTGAGTTGTGTTTCCTTTAAGGAAAAGGCATTTGTCATTTAGAAAGGGGATTGCCAAACTGGTTGTTACCTGAACAAAGGGTTTGATCCTGGACCTGAGTGGATTTACTCCTGAGTGGATTCATTTGCTGGTTTGGGAGAGTGAGGGCCAGTCCAGGACAGGGCTTTGGACACATGGGATGTCAGTGTGAGTGGAAGGCCAGTGCTCAGTAAGTTTCCCTTGGGACAGGCAGAAACAAGGCAGATGTGGCACTTCAGAGGTGTTTGCAGGCTGAAGATATTTCAAGTTTAGCAGGAGGTGTTATATCACTCTAATAATTCCTGGAAGTTTCCAGATAGTGATGAGAGACTTGACAGCAGAACCGGAATAACAATCCGGATAGAACAGCCCTGGAGTCCCTTTTTTGTGTTTTTAACTTTCTCTTCACCATCTGTGCTTTTCCTGGTGAAACTTTTGTAAAGGCAAGGTACAGTGGACAACGATCCCTCTGTGGCAATGTTTCTCCTGCTGGATCTTGAAGGCAAACTAATTCTGGCTTTGCCACTGTATTTACTGACCCTGCCGGTGCTGCTGTAGGAGCCCATAACAATAAAGCACCGTGAGTAACGGTGCCTCCGGGCAGGATGGCTGATGCACATCCTCAGGTACTTTGCCCTTGTATGACTTGCTGCTGGAGAGTTTCAGGCTTTGCTTTGAATGGATTTTCATTCCTCTTTGTATCCTGTGGGAGACCAGAGGCTGCTTTATGGGGCTGGGCTTTGTGGGGATCCTCAGTGGTGTCACAATGGGAATAATGTACAAGATGCCGTTGCACAAAGATGGATTTCAGAGTTACCTGGATACAGTGGATGATAAATCCAGGTGACAACAAAGAAACATTAACAAGAATTTGGGATTGAAAATACTGAACTGACTCATCTCCTTCACTGAAAATGAGTGTGGTCCATAGATTCTGGTTATTCCAACACAGAGTTCAGATTACCATGTTTGCAGTTTAATCTAAACTTGCAGGCAGGTTTCTTGCAGACTTAAGCTATACATCAAAACAAAAACCTTGAAAACTTCAAAACTTTACTGGTACTTTTTCCTCCATTCACTCATTTCTGCCCAGATACATTTTTTCCACCAGCTGAGTACTGGTTGATGAACTGGTATCCCTGAACTGAGAGTGTTCCCTGAGTGTTGCCCTCCAGAGACCCTGTGGTTCCTGGCAGCCCTGGGAAGGGAAGGGAAGGGGGAACACCAGCCCAAGGAAGGGTTTCTGCTTTCAGAGCACCAGCCACACTTTGGGCACTGCTGCCAAGAACACGGATTTTATTAGCACAGCAAAAAGAAACTCTGTTCAGGGGTCTTTATTTTCAATTCCAGTTGAATTCAAGTTAATATTGCAAAGCATATCCTGCACTCCCCTCATGCCATTTCACAGCCCCGGGTGGAGCTGCCCTCATGTGATGGAGTGGAAATGGGTTCTAGGCCTTGGGGGAGTCGGATTTATTATACCAGATTTGATGCATAAATGGGCAAATTATGCGGGTAGGGGAGAGATGGGGTAGTGAGAGGAAAGGCCTGGGGTATGTGAACTGGTTTCAATAAGAGCCAGTGTGAAATTTCATCCCCTTCTCAAGAAGAAGGCAGCATTTCCAAAGGCTCTCCCATTTTTCCAGGCTTAAAGTAAATAAGTAAATAGCTCATGCTCCCACTTGTTGGCTTCAAATGGAACCCAGAACCAGGGGGTACAAAGAAGACACAAAAAGCTGTTTAATGGCCTGAAAGAAAATATTTACAAATGGATCAGGATGAGGCAGGATTGGTTCTTAAGAATTCCCCCATTTGGTTTCTGTAGCAGAGGAAACAGCTGAAGAATTTTGGTCACTCTTCCTGCATTTGCTGTGTATACCCAATAGCTATGCCAGTTGCTTGAATAAAGAAATACTTAATTACTGAAACTTGCACTTACATTAGATTTAAAACTTCATTTTGTTGCTTTCCTTAATTACCCAAGCCAAATAAACCCTGAGGATTGTATCTCCCGTTAATTTAGGCTCTGATTCAGCAAGGTAATTTAATTAAGCATGAGAGCAATTCACAGCACTCTACAAGTCCCACTGAAACCTCCTTCTGCTGGTTTGCAGTTGTTTCAAAGCTGGTTTTATTTCTTGACGCTCCAAGACAAGCCAAGCTTATTTTTTTCATTTCAGCTCCAGTTGTGAGCAGGGGAGAAAGGCAATTTGAGGTTAAGTGGAGAAAAACTTTACAGACTGCTTGGGGAGAAGCTGAATTTGAAGTAGCAGAGGATGCAGAAGAGCAGAGCAAGTGTGGGCTGGGTGTTTCTGCAGCTGCAGGTAGATGCTCATTGCTGTGTGCCCTGTTCCCAAGGCATGCTTAGGTGGGCCTGGAAAGGAGGGAACAAGAGGCCACTCTGTATTAAATCCCTCAGGGCTGTGTTGTGTCCCTCCCCAGATGTACAATGATAAAAACTTCCTTTTTGGGTGGTGGCACAAACTAAACCTCTGCCTGGTTGCTCACCTTGCTTGGAGTAGCTCCAAATGCCCTGGGGGAGCCTGGCACTGCCATCCCAAGAAGGCTGCTGAAGCCATGACAGAGGAATTCCCTGGATGGGTTGCTGTTAGAGGTCCTAAGGAAGCACTCACCTTGGCATTAGCCTGGTTGGAATGGGTGTGTTTCAGCTCCAGCTTGCTCAGAGTGTGGTCCTGCACATGCTGAATGAATAACTCCATTACAGCACAAGAAATTACAACTGCATAAATTAGAAGAAACTTGGATCCTTTGCCTTTCTTCCAAGAAATTGTGAATGCAGTTTTGGGAATTGACAAATATTTGGAATATAAATTGAAAACACCAGACAAAATTTTTCATTTCTTGTTACGGCTACAGCAATGTTATAACTCACTTTCTTTTGGCTTTAAAGAACTGTCTAGATAATTAAACATTTTGTTTTAAACCTATTAAAACCATGCAATAGAAATTAGTGCCAGTTTTATATAAAACATAGAGAAACTTAGCCTATATAAAATGGCTTTGAATTGAGGAAAATACCTAAACAACTTTCTGGAAGTTTTGAAACATTAGATCAGAACTTCTGAAAATGCTGAAAGATTAGCATTTTAAACCAAATATTTTTTGTGTAAAACAAGAATAATCAATCATCATGTTAAAAGGGAATTGCTGTAACAATGGAGCAATTTATCAAATGCAAATGCAGCATTATGAATAGACTCCCAGAAAGCTCTTAGTTTCTTGTCCAGAGCTGCTTTCCCACCAAGTTAACATTATGTCACTGACAGAGTTGCTGGGAAACCAGGATACTTGCACATAGAAAACTTCTTTGGAAAATGTTTCTATTTTTGGATTTATCAACACATAATTCTGAAAGAGATTTTTCTCTTTCCCTCCATACCCACTCCCTCTGTTTCCCTAAGATTTCAGATGGGAATGGTGCTGCCTCAGGTGAACAGCAGTGCTTGGAAGCATTTTAACCTTGCACAGTAACGTTTGAGGGCAAAGTTGTTATTTTAAAAACTAAGCAGAAGAAATAATTGTTTAAAAATAGCACTGCTGTGCTTCTAAGCACAAAGAAAGTCCTTTCAGTTCCTCCCACACATTTTAACTGAATTGTTTGTTTAATTTTCAGCACATCTTTTGTGAAACCTGGTCAGCCTGTGGAAACTTCCAGACTGCTGTTTCTTCGGCTGCTCCTGGTGAAGTGCATTGTGTTTGTGAGTCAGCAAAGGAACCCAGGGGAAAAGGCCAACCATTAAGGAGCCAGTCCCAGCGAACACAGAGGGGAGGGAGATCAAAGTGGAGCAGCTGCAAACCAAGGGCCAGGTGGGCACCAGAAGGGAGTGGTGAGCTCCCTTGCTTTGGCAGTGGGGTGAGGCAGCTCAGAGCAGACACTCGCACATGTGTGCAGGGACTGCATCACCAGCAAGGGCAGGGGAAAAGCATCCAAGTGGCATTGCATGGATTTACAACCCCTGAAACACTGCAAGTCACAGCAGGGCTGCTTGTCTTGATCTGGTGTCCAGCACTGCTGCTCCTCAGGGACCTCAATGCTGTCCAAAGGGCTGGGGGTGAGGAAATGATTCCCTGCCTCTTCTGTGTCCAAAGGCCACCCCAAAGAGGGCTCTGCTCCTCGAGCACACAGCCCTGAGCCTTCAGCCTGTTCCCTTCAGCCTTCCCCAGACCCCTGATTGTCCTTGTGCCTGTTCTCCAGGTTTTTCCTGCTCTGCCCACATCCTGCTGGGGTGGTGGTGCCCACGGCTGAGCCTCTGCCTCCCACCAGCGAGCCCAGTGCGGGTGTTGCTCCATGTGTTCCACAGATGACACTTGAGTGTTTTTCCCAGGATGGTTTTCCATTTTTTCCCAGCAGCATGATGTTGTTGACTCATATCTGTGATATAATATATTATAGCTCAGTAGTGAAATGGTAGATTTGTGGGTTTGGTTTGCATTTTTTGCCTGACTCCTTTAATACAAAGAACCGAAATGTGCTATAGGATCACTGGCAGACTTAGCTTATTTAATCTACTGGTTTTTTCTATGCTAAGGTGGAAAGGCTACACTGGCAGTACCTGCTGATGTCCTGAATGTCACTGAGAGTGTGCTGGGCTATCAGGAGGATTGTACAGACCCTACTGTTAGTCAGGATCAGGTGAAAGGATTGTTCTTGTCCTCAGGTTTGTCTGTCTTCACAGATAATTTAAACTGTAATTGTTCTTATTGTGTCTGAAATCAGAGTTTGACAGTGGAGTTAAAAATCTAGTCCTTATTTCTCTTTGTTTCTGGGAAGCAATAAGATTCTGTCCCTTTGCTGTCTGTGTCACAGCAATCTGAACTTCTCTTCAGCCAAAATATTATCTGTTTGTCCAGGCCCTTTTCCTCCTGTCAACAAACCCGTGTTGATTGAAGGCTCAGTTTTGTTGTACATGCTTAAAACTCTGGTTTACCTTGCAGGGCTACACTGGAGTCATTAGAGATAAAAAGTCCTGCAAAGCCATAATTTCTGTGCAGGCTGACATGTTTCAACAGCATTGATGGGGAAAAAAAGGTTGTGTCTTTGGTTTTTTTTCTTTTAATTTCTAACACAATTGGAAAAAACAGAGTGTTTAATATCTTGAGACCAAACATGTTATTATAAAACAGTGAGCTTGTATGTTTGTTGCCCATTTCATGGGCAGCTAAAAATGTTCATGGGAAGCTAAAAATGTTTTGACATCACTAGTTAAAGTTTGATAAAGGTAATTATTGGCAGAGAAGCACCCAAGGTGTTTGCCATGCTGACTGCCTTTCAGTCCATCCCACTCAATATTGCAGTGCCTTCCAGTCAGACCTCAGAGGCCGCTCCATGAATGCTCACAGTAACCTGGCACTGTGTCCTGCCACTGTGTGTGCACTGGCTCCCTGAATCCCTGGGTGCTCATTTCTGTCTCTGTTATTTTCTTCTTAGAAAAACATTTAATACTCAGTCTGTATCTTCTGCACAGACTCAAGTGGTAAGAGGGAGGGGAAGAGAAAAAGAAAAGTAACCTTGAAATAGCTCATTTTCAGCTCATGTTTTGTATTTGGATTCAGTGTGTGGATGTTGCAACAGCTGCAGACCCTGCAGAGCAGAGTGTGGGTTCAGTCTGTGACATGATGTGCTGATGTTGCCCGGCTGCCTGAGCTCAGCATGTCCCGGCGTTGGGCAGGAGCGATACCGGCTCAGCTCCTCCAGGCAGCGCCGCTCTCCCCACGCCTCTCCCACACACAGCAACTTCTGTGTGATAAGGAGAAGTGCTGGGCTCTGAGCACTCATCAAAACACCACTCCTCCAGTAAATATGCTGCACTGAGGTCTCTGATGCCTGGCCAATTTGTCTCCTGCACAATACTCTTCTCAGTTTGCAGCTTTAATGCAGCAGGATCGGAAGTAATCAGGCTTTGAAACAGACCCATGTGCTTGAAGACACAGTACAGAAAGCAGAGTGTTTGACAATTGCATCATTATCTATGTCAGACAGACAGAGCAGCCCACGAGAGAGGGCTTTGTGTCACAAATGAAGTGGTGGAAATCAGAGTCAGGCCTCTCCCTCCCCGTCCAGAATTATCCTGGAATGGGTATTTCTGACTGAAGGGGAAAAAACCCTCCCCATAAAGAATAGGGTGGGTTTAGTTTTTAGGACATTTAATGATGTACTGGCACATAGTAACTGCACTATAAATATAGTCTGAAAAAATATGAGCTTAGTTTGGAAGCAGCTCTCAGCTAAATTATGGGGTTTTGATCCTGACCTAAACTGATCCCACATGTTCCTGGATTCTCCCAAAGTTTGAGTGCACAGTAAATCAACCGTAATTTTTGCTTTTTATTGCAAAGAATGAACAGAAGAGATTGGAAATTATATGACTTTGGCATATGTTTATCACATGGTTTAGGATTGTTTGGTATCCTTTTAGCTTTAAGATTTCCTTGGAGTCTGAAACAGGTATAGAGGATCAAAACTAGTTAACTGGCATTGGCTCACAGAAAGCAGTTGGAGGTTCATCCAAGTGGTGGTTTCAAAAACATTCAGCTCTCTACAGAGCAGAGCTGATCTTACAGGTCTTACTGTGTTCTGCTCACACATACTGAGGATATGTCCAAATAGTACCTTTGTAGGGAACAGTAAAGAAGGAGGAAATATCAAATTACTTCCTTGGCAATAATACCCAAAGTTTTAAAGCAACAGCAGTTGTACTCCTCAATTGTGCTGCTTTTGCTCTGAAAAATGAGCGTTGTTCTGTATTTATTCTTTTTTCCTCTTCTAAGGCCTTCTCTTCCCTCTTCTTCACTCCTTGTCCCAACTTCAGCGGTGGTGCTATTTTGTCCTTTTTGTCTTTGCAGCCTGTTTCCAGTTCTTTGGCTTCTTTTTACTATTTTTTTTTAAATTTTAACTTGAGAGTTGGTATATTCTTCCCCAGTAGTGTCTAAACTGTGTTCTGGAACCTGGCTGTGCTGATGGGCTGCCTTTGCCCTCTGAGGCATCAGTGTGCAGCTGCTGATGTGAGCTGCCTGCCCACCCAAGCCTGCTGCTCGTCTGAGCCTTCCTCAGTAATTGCCAGGCAATAAAAGTTAATTGCCCCATAAAGCCACATGGAAGAACCAGCTATTGCTGGCTTGCCCTGCTCAGCCATCCTCTTCCTGTGTGCTGGATCTTCTGGGCAGGGGGAAGGACTAACCAAGGCCCCTTTTGGCTCTCCAGAGTTATCCTCTAACACTGAACTGTTTTCTAGTCACCTTGAGATGTGTTTCAGAGTGATGCTTCAAAGCAGCACTAAATAAGCTGCTGTGGAGTGAGTGAAGGTGCCTAACATGGACCCAAAGCCAAGGCAGCTTTGCAACTACCCTGAACTGGCCATGACTCAAACTGGCAGAACTAGTTTAATTCTCTAGTCCAGAAGATGTGTGTAATGGCTTTATGGAGAGATGAGAAATGTCAGGTTTCTGCCAACCTGCCCCCAGGATTTATATCACTGTTATGACTCCTAATTTATACTGCCAGGCTTTTGGTATCTTCTTTCATCATGTGTGTTTTCTGCCTCATTTTTTACTTCTTGATAACAATC
>JAWWLZ010000139.1:3309128-3321647 GCA_035041345.1 Poliocrania exsul | reverse complement strand
CTGAACTGTCCTTAAATATCTCCAATAATGACAACCCTTCAGCTTCATCAGGTAGCTGCTTACCCTTAATGTTAGAAAGTTTTTCTTAATCTTGAGTCTAAGTATTCCAGGATCTCAGAAATAACATATTTGGGATAGTACAAAAAGAATTCATCTTCTTTTCTGCTTCTTGCACTGATTTTCCAGGAGGAGAAGCAACGATATGAAAGAATGAAGTAGGTGTTTTCAATCCCTTTTGTCATTCCCTGTGCTGGGATGGCCTGCAGACACCTGAGGGTGTTCCCCTTGCAGAAGGGATCCCAGGTCAGTGTTCCTGCCCTGAAACCAGAGCCCTGAGCTGCCTGCAGGGCTGCCCAAGGCCACTCTGCCCTGGGTGACATTCCAGCTGGGCCACAGTCTGGGCAAGAAGCTCAGCAGGGAACACATGAGAAGGCCCTGATTAACAGCCTCCCTAAATGACAATGGCAGTTTTATGGGGTTTATAAGGATTGTAGTGTTTCTTATACATAAAAATAGACAAGATGTGGTTGTAATTAATGTAGAGGCTCTTTGTTGAAGCTGTTGACTGCAGGAAAGAACCCAAGGGTTTCTTAGGTTTCTCAGTTGTAAAACTAACTAAATACATCTTGGGCTGCCTTGTGTCACTCCATGGGATCTCTCAAAGCTGTAATTAGCAGATACCCAATGAGTTGTGGCCTATAGCATGTGGATCAGATGACTCAAATATTTACTTAAACCTCTGATTCTCTTTCTCCACACAAGGGGGAATAACTTGGTATAACATTTGGAGACTCATTTTCTTTGGCTGTCTTGCCTAGAGATTTGTTGTTTCCAGGACAAGAGTTTGTGTGTCATCAAACTCCCTGGTTCAAGGCCTTCCCATTTTTTTTCAGCCCACAGCCACTCCTTCCACAGGATTTTCTTAGACCCTTAGAAAACTTTGAATATTATCTTTGTCAGTAATTTCACACTGACTCTGCTCGAGCTGACCTTGGTCCAGAAATTTCCTAATTACTCCTTGTCCTCAGCCATTCCACCATAAAGTGTAAATATTCAGATGAACCAAATATTGAACTAAATCAAAGGTAAATATCTCTGTTAGCTGTTTATCTAGGCAGCTGGATGTTCCTGAAGACTTCTCAAAGCCATTCTTTAGGGAATAACTGCTTGCCTTCAGCTGGGAGAACAGCAGTACGTGTAGATCCATACCTGCAAATAGCATTTTACAGGCAACTTGTATTGCATGGACCTGAAATGGATTTATTCCTGGGATGAACACTTCTCTAGACATGTCTCAGGGGCCCTGAACTGAATGTTCAACAGGTTTTTAATGGAGAAGGAAAGAGTGTGTGGGAGGTTAGCATGTGCTGTAAGAGTATCTGCTTTATAACAGCCATGGCTGCCACAATAAACATGATTGATTGGCTCTTTGTCACCAGCCACTCTCTTAATTCTCTGGATGGTGGCAGAGATGAATAGGGAGTGAGCTTCATCCTTCTGGAAAGCTGGGAGTTTAAACAGTGCCAATCCCATGGTTACAGCCTGAATCCCATGGGAGTTACAATCAGACCAGTAGTGCTTTTCCTAACAGTGATATTTAAATGTGCCAGTCTTGTTTTCCCCTCAGCCCAGACATATTTCTTTCAGTGATGAAAACAAGGAGCACTCCTTCCTTTATCAAATTGGCTTGGTCTGTGGGCACTGAGTAATTTATGCAATTTTGAGAAGACAGGCATTACTTTGCTCCAAGTTCACTCAAAATACATAGATTTGTTACTGACATCTCTGTCTATGATGGTGATTTGCCACAGAGTCTGAAGTTTTGAAGATGTGGAGTTTCTTTGGTTTGATTAACCTCATAGAAGGCTTTATAACTAACTCATGTGAGGCTGCAGGGAACAGGTTTCTGTGACTCCTTAAGCAGGTAAATATTTCTGCTAATAAGAAAGTCTGCCTTAAGTAAGGCAGATCTTGCTGTTCTGTTGGTTGTTTTCAGACATATTTAACAGACTGAACTAGAGGAAAATGCCTCCTAGGAAGGGTCTTCTTGCTTTAAAGATGTTTGGAATTCTCACTATGAAAGCTTCCCCCAGAATTATCTGTTCAGGTTCTGTTTAAAATTGATGAAGAAAATCCAGAACTAAAGCAAGTCCTGAGAGTCAGGTAATTAATTTGAGCCATAGGGAAGGTAATTCCCAACATAACAATGTAGGCCATCAGCCCCTGGCCTGCAGGGACTGAACTGCTCAGTGCTGTTTGCAGCTGGGAACACAAGGTATAAACTGCCTGAGCATCCCTGCTCCACCAGAGCTCACAGCTCCCAAAATACCGGGGCAAAGGCTGGCAGCAGTGAGCCTGGGAGATGCATGGCATGACCAGACACTTAGCATTAATCCTCCCATCTCCTAGTGAAGCCCCTGGGCAAAAATATTTGTAATATTCCATCCTTTTCTTCCAAGGAGGTGACTCATGTCTGGGATCCTTCAACTTTTCCTAAAAGGGGAAAGACTAAAAGTCCTGCTATTGTAGAATTGAGTGGTTTTCCTCCCTTAGGACCAGCATTTTTAACTAAATGAGAAAACTGGCAGATAATCTATGAGTTTTCTGTGTTGATACCCAAACTATTAAAAACAACAAAGCCTGTCTCTGAGTCTGAGCTCAGAGGAGGGATGTGGATAAATGACACAACTGATCAATGGATGAGCTGAGCTTTAGGTCTTTTCCCCTTGCTTGCAATGACTGATGTCAAATTCCTACACAAGAAGATATCAACTTTATAATTCACAAAGCAGCTATTGAACTGTTTGTGCAGCACATTCAGAGGCTGTTTTACTGCTGCTTGTGAGGGTGTGGGTGTTTGTGCTGAGTGAGAGGGACAGGCTGCTCGTAGCCCAGCTGACCATGGTGCACTGGCCAGTCTGCCCCTCATAACCTTGGGAAGGGCCCAGCAATTCCAGCTGGGGTGGGACTTCATCACCTGAATTGCCTATGAGGTCTGGGAGCTGGACAGAAGGGAAGGATCCATGTTGGTGCCCTCACTGCCAGCAGCACCATCAGGAGCCATCAGTCACCCTGTGAGTTGGACAGGAGCTGCAGGGCCAGCCCGTGGCTCCAGCCCCACACTGACCACTGCAGGTGTCCATGCACACATTCCCAGGCAGGGACAACAGATGGCTGAGCTTATGGCACTGGAAGGAGACCTAGAGGACAAAGGGCAAAAATGAGCAGGAAATCAATTTCTTTGCTCCTCATGGAATAAATCTGTATTATTGGAGTGGCAGAGCAGCCCCACAGGTCGCTTTCTGTCAGGGTGAGATCCCTCTCACCAACCTGGTTTTCAAATCGGGTATCAGTTTGTCATGTGCACGTTTTTTAGTTCTTTTCTCTCCTGCAGAAGGCTTTTTATAAATACAGTCAGGGATTTCTAGGAGTTTCTTTCATTTTAAACACATATGTTGAATGAATATATATATAGTCTTAATGGAGCAAAGTCATAACCAGTACTTGTGTGCCACTTGTGGGCATCTAAACATAGCAGACCTGAATTTTACACACTATGTATGTTCTATTGTTCTTACAAGTTGTCTTCAGTTGATATTCAGGATGGTCAGAGGTTGCAATACCAAGTAATTGTGTTTTCTGAACAGTGTTCCAAGGTACAGCAGCTGGCAAAGATACCACAGTAACTGAGTAACTTGTGGTAAGTCTCTGGAGAGTGGATATAATTTTAAAAAATAATATAAAGATCCCAATGCTTGGATGTCACTGACAGATGAGTGAATGTAGCACTAAGCTGCAGCCAGTGAACTCTGCCTTTCATGTTGTCAGAGAAGCTCTTTGAAATCTGGTAGCTACTGTTTGTTGTTTTCATTCACTTTTAAATTCTGACCCCTGAATAAGAGGTGGAGGCTTCTGTGCCTAATGTTTTGGTAGTCTAGAGCAGAGTGGGATGTGCTGACGTTGGAATCAGGTGCTTTAGGCCACAGCAGCCTGGGCTGATGACTGAATTTCAGCTTTTGGCCTTGGCTGGGTTTTTTTTGTCCAGCAGAGGGGAGGAATACTGACCAAATTGTGCATTACAACAGTGAGCAGCTGGCTGCAGCTCACATCAGGAGACAAAGAAAGTCATGCCTAATGACTAAAACAGACAGCAGGTTGCAAATTTGGTCTTCATGATGCATTCCAGTCAGCAACATGAAAGGCAGGAAATATCTTACATGTGCTGCCTTTGGGGAACAAGAGAAGATACGGAGGTCAGGCATGGCCTGACTACATTTGCTGATAAATCTTTTGTAATAGTGGCCTTTTTGGTTTTTCTTTTCTTTGTTTTTATGCCCTGAGCAGTGTGGTGTTGGCTGCCAAGCAGTGGGAAATCAGACACCTCCAGGCAGCTGCTCACACCGGTGAGTGCCCAGAGAAGGATGAGCCCGTCAGTGGGGCTGAGTGCTGCTCTACATCACAGGCACGGGGCTGACCTTGGGCTCTGCCCCAGCAGCCCTGGCCAAGGCTGTAATAGTGGCCATCCGTTATCTCCAGGCACAGTCCAGCAGGCTGCTGCTGCTGCCAGGGATGCTCTATAGCAGCTTGGAACTGCTGAGTGGGAAAGCATGTTCAAACTCAGCTTAGGAGAACCACTGCAAGGCTGGAAACCCCCACTGTCACCGGGACTGACAGAGCCCCAGCTCTGTGTTCCTTTGCACTCTTGTAAAAATAAGATAATGCCCCCTTAAGTCTGCTATTCTTTGGGTTATCAAAACTTGGGCAAGTCAGTAGAAAAATATTGATCTCAGTGTGGTAATGAACAGAGTAATGAACACAGTACAGTTGTGGGGGGTTTCTTCATAAATCCTCAAAAGCTGCACAAAACAGTTGCCATCCAAACACTCCATAACAGAGCAAATGACATGATGTGTTTCCCAATATTTTGGCTTTTATTGTTCCTAGTAGAGTGACAAGTTAACATTGGCTGTTTTGTTACTGAGGAGCAGGATCCTTGTTCCAACCAGCTGTCATTTAAAAAAGGAAAGAGGAGAAGTGAAGGAATAAGTTTCATGCAACCAATGAATTTCTCTTGCTCCTTTATTTAATTACTTCATTGTGGTGAGAATGATGAAGTTTTTCTATATGACCATAGTCAAAAACTCTCTCTTTCTAGATCAGGAAGAGTATGTGCTGAAGTTCAATCCTGCTTCAGCACAAACCAATAACCAAATTCACAGTAATTTCAAAATTATAGGCTAAAGGATGCAATCCCTGCTTTAGAGTGCAATAAAAATCTGCCAGAAGTGTAGAGAATCAGCAAAAAACTATTTTCAGAAGTCTGGATTTCCTGTGCACAATGAATTGTCAGAACATCTCATGGCCCAAGAAGGTACAAATTAGGTTGTTGGTTCCCAGCTGCAAGTTATTGGTATGGGGAATGACATGGATCAACAAAGCTGCTTGTGCACATCCATATTTCTGTACTCTAAAGAGCTACTGACAAGGTAATTGTTTGATAGATGCAGCATGTTATGGGACTGCTCTGCAAATAACACCAACACCAATACTTGGTCATATCATCAGCATGTGAGTGATCTGTGCCCACATTGGCTCTGAAAGCAACATGACCACATTTCCTCAGAAAAAGTTGCATTTGCATGTTCAGTGGAGAAAAATCTCTGCTGGTGATAACACATCGTGGTCAGGCTGCTCAAAATTGCTGAGTAACTTCTGCCAGACCAACACACCCTGAGTGTGTTCTGTGAAAACTGAGCGTGCACTGGGCTGGCAGAGCACAGCTTGTATTCCGAAGGAACTCAGGGAACCAGGCTCGAAATTCCAGCTCAGCTGGGATCCAGCCTTGCCTGGCTCTGAGCAACACTGACTCTCCTGAGTTAGTGAATAGGATCACTTGTTTTAATTGGAGCCTTTCAGAAAGCAAATTTGAGCAAACCAGTCAGAGATAGCATTGAAAATGTCCATTTATATATTATTATATTTTTGGTCTGCTTGCATTTTTCTGCACAATCATAATGTCACAAACATTTTACACTGAAAGTATAATGTGAACAACCCTTTTTTTGCCCAGTTCAGTGGATTTTTAGGAAGATGAACTGAATAACATTTCCATAAATCAGAAAGCATTAATGGTGCCAAGGGGAGGGAACTTGATTCAGCTTGACAGAAGTTGTTCTTCTCTGATGTGTTCCTGTGCATTGGGGCCATCTTTGGATGAAACTATATTTCATTCAAAAGGTAAGAAAATGGCCAACACTAGATGTTAAAGCATTTTAGGAGACTTTGACCTTGGCAGTGTAAGTCTTGTTAAACCAGTAAATTAGAAGTGAGCCTACTTTATATTAACAACAAACATATAAGTAGGCTTGAAATTTCTCTGAAATGCCCTTAGAATAAATTCCACCTCACACAGGTTTCATTTTGCTCCAGGTCTTCCCTGGTATTCCTCAGCTTCAGCTATGGATGCATGTAAAATATGGCATATCATTCTTTGTTTTGTTTCACTAGTGCCACACTTTTCTAGAAGTTCACTTGGCTGGTCCTGGTGTTAGAAAACTTGTACTTGACACTCTTTCTTGTTACAGGACCTGCTTGCTTTCTACTCTGTAAAAAATGGTTCAGTGTTATTGGTCTGTCTTTCCATTATTGCCATTTTTGTATTTTTAAAATATTTTTCATTAGCATGCCCTAATCCCAGTTAAAATTCAGTGTGTCCTGTTTTCCTGATTCCAGACTTGCTCCTTGAAGATGCAGAGCTGCTGAACAACAATACCCTTTAAAAAGTAAACAGCTTCCCTTACTCTCAGACTAACATTAAAAAACAATCTCTCCAAAGTTCTCAAAGGAACATGTTTAAAAATGAATGGGGAGCCATTTGGCTTTGTAATGGATAGTGTATTTTTAGGTAGTATAAATTTTATAGAAGTCATAAAGTTTTATGAATTTTAATGAATGTCCTTCTCAGAATAACTTGGATCTTATTGTAAGTGTGTTATCTGGGAAAAGGTCAGAAGATCTGTTCCTAAAAGGGAGGAATTTGCAAGTGGGAGGTTACTCAGGTTTGGAAAGGGAGTTTAAAATCAATCGCTTCACTGTCTGCACAGGTGATACAGCAAAACCAGCAGCCTGAATTCTGAATCCTTTTGCTTTATCTGTGTCCAAAAACTGGCAAACCTCTGTGCCAGGCAGGATTTATCTTCTGTTGCAGGAATTTCACTCCCTTCCTTGGGACAAACATGACCTGCTCACTGGTCCCACAAGCTACAAGTTTCTTGAGCTGGCCTTGAGGAGAGCCTGTCCCTGGAATTGCTGTGTCCGTGTCCCATGTGTAGGTGAGCCTGCACTGAGCTCAGAATGCTCCAGTCACCTTGAGCTGCACACTGAATTTAATTCCAGGACAGCCAGGGCCACAAACCAGACTACAATTACTGCTTCAAACCCCACTGCATTTGTGGATCGATCCTGCAGTGGATCCTGTGCCTCAGCAGGAACTGGGAAGCAATGAGTTTCACCGATTGTTTTTCCCTGTTAACTTTGAACTGTTGACATGGTGCTAAATTCAGTATGCTGAAGGTGTTTCCATGTGTCACTTCTAATAGGATACAGGTGTCAGACAATTTGAGATTATTTCAAACCTAATTTTCTTAGAGTGAAGATACAAACAGTTACACCAGAAGCAGATGTTGGGCCTTTCTCACCCCTCTGAAATGTGGTTTGGCATCTGTCCAGACCGAGTCTATGGGGGAAAAAAAGAAAATTATATTTAATTTTGGCTTGCTTGGTTTCCTCCTTTCAAAATCTACACGAGTGTGCAATAAAAAAAAACCCATCCCAACCCATCCCTTTCCCCTCTGCTTACACAGGGACTGAGGATCTTGTTGCAAACAGATGGAGTGCAGCAGGTCGGGACAGGAACGCTGTTCCATCTCCACACCCATCGCTATGTGGTCCGAAATGGGACATCAAATGTGTGTTTTCCTGTTTGCCCTCTTACCCCTGTGTCTGTCACTTACTTTTCCAGTGCACTGATGTTGAACTGACAGCCAGGAACTTCATCAGAACTCATGGAGGTGTCAGAAGAATTGAGCTCATAATCCTGGTGTTACAGCCTTGTAGAAAAGAAGACCCCACTCTGAGCATTGCCATCTGAATTTTGGGTTCTGCTACTCAAACACCTCTTTCTGCAACAGCCTTTAGTAAGTGAATTTTGTGACTGTAAATCCCATGTTTGCTACAACTGTATTTAAAGCCAAATTACCAAAAAATGCTCCAGTTGCACAGGATTTGTGGAATCAGTATTTGTTGGTCATTCAAATGCTGCTGAACAACAAATCCTTTAAGGACTAAGAGCCACAAATATGCACTGGGAGGTGAAGGAGCAGCATATTTGTACCATCCAGGCCTACATGCCAGGGGAAGACGGGCACAAAGCCCTTGCACACAGGGTGAGGACTCCCTGGACTGACAGACAGAAGTGGAACACCAAGCTGACAGAGGACAGGAGGTGACAATGCCACCACTGGCCTTGTGCTGTTGGTGCCATCGCACCACAAAGGGTCTCAGTCAGCTCCTGCTGGGGCTGCCACCAGAGCTGGGTCAACATGATCAACAGAAGGCACCAAGTGCTGGCCTGCACATGAAGGCAAAGCTGTGAAAATGCCACTCTGCCAATGGAGTTTAACTGCACTGCCAGGAAGTTATCCAGAGGCACTGGGAGACCAGCCCAGCAACAGGAAATTAAGGACAAGCATTTCTGAGCAGATCCTCAGCCATGAGTGCTGCTGGGGCTATTTATACAGCCAATTTACCCTGTGAAGGGCCTGCTCAGATGTCAGATTAGCCACTGCCAGAAATAGTGACCTTTCTGCACTGTGTGCTAAGAACAGAAAGATGGAAATTCCCATTTTCCAAGCCTGGTCCAAAAAAGCTCTCTGTGCTCTTGTTAAAGCAGCTGCATTGAAGAGGAGTGATTAGAACTGGCCTTTTTTTTTTTTTTTTTTTTTAGGCTACACCTGTCTCTCCTTGCACAGCTGAGGACACACTGAAATCTGCTTCCCCATAGACCTGATCCTTTCCCAGCTTCAGGTGGTAATTAAATTCTTCATCAGCTGCACCTATTTCCACTTAACCACTTGAGGGGAAAAGCCACCTCAACACCAGCAGTTGCTGGAACCTTCCCAGATGAGTCACCCACAGGCAAGAGAAGCTTCTCCCCTTTCTCCATCAGGTGAGACTTCTTTTGGTTTTCATTCTTATAGAAATCAAGGGCTTGTAAAGGAGGGAGGGTGAGTTTTGAGCAGCCTTGTGTGTCAGTCTCTTGGGAAGGGTTTTTTATTCTTGATTATTTTGCTTGAGTAACTCTTACATATTGTTCTCACCCACCTTTGGAGCTGAAGTTTCTCGATATTCCTTCAGTTGCTCTTCACCTGTGAACATGCACAGAGCCCAGAGTTTGATTCCTGGCATTGTGAGACAGAACTAACAGCTCCAAAGTTGTCATTATTGGCATTTTTTGTGAGCTAAAACTATTGGAGTTTTCTGCCTTGGAAATGTGGTGGATGCCTGGAAGCTGACTGGTACTACATAAGCAAATTATCCTTGTACAGTAAATCAGACATCCCACACAATCTGTATTTCTGGGGAAGAAAAGTCAAAGCAGAGCTTGGGATTGTTTTGTGACAAGGTGCTGAGGCCAAGACAGCAGGATGCTCACTGCAAATCACTAACCAAAAACATGCTCAGCACTAAAACATCTCCAAACAGGATAAGAATAATACATTATTGTCATACAAAATGCTGCTTCATCTTGACCCAAAGTCTCACACCAGGTTTGATCACATGGCAGTCAGAAACAAGGTTCTAAAGATTAATTTTCTAGGGGAGCTGTAGCTGTTTCTCTTGTAGATTAATTCCATTGTTGTCCCTGCCTGCTTGAAATAAGAATAAAATTAGATTTTCAGAGTAATACTTTTTCAGGCAAATGCATTTCATGGGAGCAATATCCCAAAAAATGTCTTGCCACAGAATTAAAGCCAAACTAAACAAGGGATTTTGAAAACTTTCTTAAATATTTTTTAGAGAAATTTTAGAAAGATACAGGATTTAGTGAAAATTTTTTTGCCTCCTGAAAAAAGTTATTAATGTATTTATCTTCTCTAAAAGTGAGGCACTCATAAGGTTTTTCTAATTCCAAGGCAGCACTGGAACTTTGTGTAGTTTGATTCCCACTGTATGATGGAAAACAACTTCTTTTGGCATTCCAAATCAGCTAGTGAATAAATTCCCTAAAAACTAGAGGTACAAACCAGAAGACGTTATTCATTAATTTTGTTTATGGTTATTTAATTTTAATTATAATACTTTAAAGCTATTTAAATCTGCAGCTCAGTCATGTGTAAGTTAATGTGGCGTATTTTGCAGAAATAATCAAGGCCTGGTGACAGAGATCACCACAGAGCCTGTAATTAAAGCTTTGATGAGAGTCGTTTCAAAGTGATTTTTAAACGTGCACGTGGCTCATAAAACACTTCACAAAAGCTCTCCTTTTGTCATCACGACTTCACAAATGTTCCTGTGGCATTGTCCAAGTTTAATTTCCATTCCAATTCAAAATGGAAATGACTGTAATTGAGTAATTGCCTTGTAAATAAGTGTTGTCCTTAGGCAGGAAAACCAGTTAATTCCCACCCCAGTTTTCCTGTGTAAGTGATAATAAGGACACCTCTTAGTGATTGAAGCGGGCCCTGGGCCACCCACCCTTCACAGAGCAGAAAAATGGGGTGCAAGGCTGTGGGTTGGGTTAGGGCTTTTTCCTGGAATCATTTGCTTGTAATTGAATTCCATGTTTAAGACAGGCTTAGACATGGGAGCTCCTGGGTTTCCAGCGATAAGAAAGGTGCCTGCAGGCAATTAGAGACCTCGGGGTTTTAAGAGCCTGGTCACTAAAATGTGTTACAGCTCAAGTCATTGTTTAGCAATCCGAGTCTCTTCCAGCTGTGAAACACTCCCATCATCAAGTAGGTCTGTGGGACTCCCCCAGGAACGGCAGTCTCTGGATATCCAGCTGCTAGGAACAAAAATAAATCTCTTTGAAGGCTTGTTTGCCATCACATTGTGTGAGGATTTAGGCTGAGATATTTTAATCGTTCATCTCCATCCATCAAATCTTGTCGTTCCAACTCCGCAGTGGTTTCAGCTGCGCTGGGATGTGGCTGACACCGAACTCTGTGCACGGAGATCGGTGTCGTGGTTACAGACCTGCTACACACGGGATGTGCCGGTGCCACCAGAGCAATTCCTGCCCCTGCAGAGACACCGGAGAGCACTCCAGAACTCCTTGTGACTTGTGCTGATGGAGGGACAACAGCAGCACTTCCGCAGCCATGATCACCAGCCCCTCCTATCCAGTGCTGGGATCTCTGTCGTTAATGGTGCGTGGTTGTTATCACTGCTCTGATAACACAGAAACAGTCCCTGCAGAAGCTGGTGGGAAAAATCTTAATGCCTGACAAACTCAATGGAACCCATAGGTCTTGGCTTCCCTGGGGTGTGAAGGAAACCCATTTTCCTTCTCTCTTTTCTGAGCTGCTTGTTTTAAAGTAGGAACTGTTTCTCCCTTCTTTTTCCTCAAGATTTTTAAATTGCTGACCTAAAAAGAAAGGGGATAAAAAAATTCAGGGGAAATTTGATTGTAGTTTGAGCATTCTTTGACCTCTTCCTTGCTGGTACTTAAATTATAAATTATTAGTAATCCTGCTACACAACTTGGAGGTGAGTTCTGAGTGACTTAAAGGCTTTTTAAGCTGGCAAGTATTTCCAAAGGGACCCCAAAACACATTTCATTAAACTGATTTTCCTTACAGTGTTCCTTCTTTTTTGTAAGCCCTGTTTTGGCATCTCCCAGCCATCCCCTCTTCTGGAGCAGCCCAGAGATCATCACTGGGATGCTGGACTGGTCTGGGATGGGCAGTCAGCAGAAGGGAAGGTGGGAAAACACATTCCATCTCCATATGCACAAATGTGCATGGGGATGAGGAACCAGAAGTCCTGCACTAGAGTTATTTTGGAGGGAGTTTGTTTTCTTTTGAAGCACAAGCCAAAGGCCCTTGCAGGCTCCTGTGGAAATGTTCACTAGACATCAGTTCTTAATTTTTCTGGGGTTTGGATCTATTTGATGAAGGACAGAGAATAATGTTGAAATTACTGTAGAATGTTAAAAATATTTTGACCTGCTCTTGAGTTTTTATGTATGTTTTCTTAAGCTATGTGGTTTTGCCTGTGGTTTTATTTATGCCCATTGCTGCAGTTGGGGATAATAACCTGGGCAGTGCTGCAGTGGCCCTGCTGACTTCACCTTCTTTATCAATACAATTTTCCACCAAATCATAGAATCACTTAGGTTAGAAAAGACCTCTGAGATCATCAAATCCAACTCCAGTCCCTTTACCAGATCATGGCACTCAGTGCCATGGCCAAGCTCACTTTAAAAACCTCCAGGGATGGAGAATCCACCCCCTCTCT
>JAWWLZ010000139.1:3264565-3281926 GCA_035041345.1 Poliocrania exsul | reverse complement strand
TTCTTATTTTCTGTAATCACCTGCCTTACAGCAATCAAATGTTGACGAGTGTTTGCTGATGGCTTGCTTTGCAGGAAGGACAAAGTGAAAGAGAATAGGAAAAAAGAGTTCTTTTGCATGTCTGATAAACCTGTAGTTTTGCCCTTCAATGACAGATTTGCCAACAGCAAAACATAAGACAAGTTTTTGCAGTCTGAAGTGTCTGGAAGCAAACTCACACATGCCTTCACTGTACTAGGCTTTTGTTTGGAGAACCTTTCCATCTGGATGAGCAGCAGGAGGAGGAAAGCATTTGAAACTGGGAAAACTACAATCCTGCTGTCCATAAAGCACTGATAGGATTTTTATGTGGAGCCCTAAAGAGAATGACATGCAGTGCTTTTTTTTTTTTTTTGCCAGATCCGAGAGCTCGGATGTTTGCAAGCAAAACAAAATAAAGTGAGGCATTGAAAGCCCTTCCTGAAATGTGCCTGGTGGTTGGTGCCACGGCACGTCCCCGGCACATGCATTGTGCAAGCTCTGCCTCATGTGGGCCCTGGGGCTGCTCTGGGCACAGCAGCACCACCGCTGTGATCCTGCTAATGGCACCCACTGCACAAAAGGGAAGGTAATTAGCAGAGAAATGACTATTGGTGCAGCTAGAAAGTAGACAAGCAATCTTTTGGGTTTCAGTTCATTGCCTCCTTGTTTCCAAACCAGCGCCTAATCTTCCCAGACCCCACTCCGCGGCTGCTCCTTTCTTCCTTTCTTTTCTTCTTCCCCCTTTTTGCAGGGACTATGGCTTATTCTGATTCCCTCCATCTCTTTCTTGTGAAGCAGCCACAGGGCAGGCTGGCTGTTGCCAGGGATATGGCAAATGCATGCGACACCGGGCCACCGACAACAATCGGGCACGTCCCGTTCGCTCCCAGTGCAGCGGGACTGGAATCGGCACAGCCAGGCTGGGAGCGGCACATCCCAGCCATGAAACTGGAGAGAGAGAGGTTCCTCCAAAGAAAGCATTCTTAAAAACTGCTCTCAGGGAGAAACGTGCAGGTTTTGGTCCTAAAATGGTTGTTGGCAAAGGTTTCGTTGCCAAACCCCAGTGAGAGGTGGTAAACAGGCTCCATTTTGACAAGGAATTAGGAGGCAACACAACACTGGGGAAAATGTTCAACCTTCTCCTTCCCCTGGCCTGAAAGAGCCTGTGAGGAGATTAAGGATCTCCAGCTCTCAAAGGTATGGCTGTTTTACCAAAATGTAATTAATGAAGAATAATATTTTGGGACCAAGAAAAAACACCTCTGTAGGATGTGGAGTGCTAGGAATAGATGGAAAGTTGCCTGTATAAACAGTTCAGCAACTCTGGGATAAATTATAGGAGCATTTGTATGCATGATTGCCCATCTGTGTAAAACAAGACATGCAGCCACACACGGGAATGGTGTGCAAGGCAGACATGTGGGGCTGATGTTAACTTGATCCAGAACAGAAGATCTGTCCCATCCCATCAGAGCTTGACCCAAGGAAGTTTAGATAAATCTAAATAAGTAAATAGAGGAGGAGGCCCCACTGGGAGGAAACTCAAGGTATGCTATCTACGTCTCTGTTTCTGGGTTTGGAGTTTATTTAGGCTCAAGTCAGACTTTGGACTGTTCCTGCTCCACTTGAAGGTTTGTTGGCAGTTTGAGGAGGGCTGGAGGCTCAGCTCCAGCGTGCTCCTTCCAGCTGCACAGGCCACGGGCACGGGCAGGGGTGTGGGGAGCTGCAGGACTGCGGTCTGGGGGTGCTGTCAAGGGCTCTGCCTCCCACAGCTCCCCTCTCAGGCACCAGCTGCAAAATGTCAGCACCACCTTCCTCAGAGAACACAATCAATTAAACCAGGCCTAATTAATTAGCGTCAGTAAAGCAGATGTAGCAATTATGGCGGAAGTAAACAAATGTACATATTGTAAATTATTATCTTCCCTGCAAAGGATTTAGTCTGAAATCCCTGTGGCCATTTCACTCCTCCTCACAATGCTGTTGGGAAGGCCATTGGGGAACATACAGAGATAAACTGCTAATTGATGAGGAACTAATGTGCTTTTATAGGTTTATATAGTAGAAAAACAATCAGCAAACACAGATTTTATTAACCCCGTTGGATTTGATGGTGAAATACAACCCTGATACTTGATTTCCATATTGTGCAACATCATGTGCCACAAATAAGCCAACTGTTAAAGTCTTAGAGAGTTTTATTTGAGATGTTTTACACCTGGAAATCCAGCTGAGGCTTTTGTATCATCTACCAACGCTGCTCTTTGATAGAAGAGGAGAGAAAGCAAGGATCTGCAATCTAAGCTGTTTCACATGCAGATAAAAATTAACAAGTGTCTTGGTCTGAGTGTGTACTCACTGGAGCAGATTTAGATCTGATTCTGCTGTACTGAGAGTGAGGAACAACAACACAGAACGTGGGTTGGTTACACTGAAGGTAGTGTGATGGGAGAGCATCAGAACCCCACTGAGCTCAGGGGGAAGGGAAACCCTTTCTGTTAGTAGGTACTGGTGCATCCCTGGGCCTGAGATTGACATCAAGGGGGGGAAAATTGGAGAGGCAATGAAAGAACAGTAACTGGTGATCGTGAAGGCATTTATTGTATGTGTCTGTGCAGCTGCTATTCTGCAAAGCTGAATGTGAGTGTGACAAAGCAAATGTGGAGCCACACCAGTCTGGAAAGGCTCTGCAGTGACTGAAATCTCTTGTACCTTGTGGATATGAGGAGGATGCTAACTGAGTATAATGGTGAAGCACACCTGGAACATGCAGAGAGAGAAGGGAGCTGGGATATACTTTGCTGGGGTACAGTCAGCTCATTACTTCATGCTATAAAGAAGCCATGAAGGGGGAGAAATAGCCCCTCTCCTTGCTGATGAGTTAATGGATTAAGGCAGGGAGCAGCATGTGGCCAGGTGCTGTGAGGGGTGAGTTGCAGTCAGAGGCTGCTGCTCTTCCTGCCACTGAGCCTGTGGGTTCCCCTTTTCCCCCAGATGATATTGATATCAGGTAGTCTCTGTGGAAAGAGAAGTTCCCATGGCCTATGCTAAGACATCTCCTTTATTTCTTCAGGTGGCAGCATTTGCTGGGCAGAGCACTGCCAAGTAAGGAGCTGGTTATGAACAGCTCAGGGGTATGGGCTGTTCCCCACCGGGGACTGCAGGTGAGTGCAGTGCCCTGCTCGGATGAGATGTTTGTGCACTTCAGTTTTATATTATGTGCTTTGTGCTTATGTGTGTCTCTCCTTGTCTTCAAAAGCCAGGATTTGGAGGTGACTCTCTCTGTTTCATGATGGAGCAGGGAGCTGGTGACCTCATGAGGTGAATGGGTGTGGTTTTTATTCAGAAATGTGCTTCTTTACTGCCAGTGAGTAAATGAACAGTGAAACAAGTCATGAGAGGAGTGAAGGAAGGGACAAACAGAAGAACAGCTAGTATAAAGTTTAGGAATAACTCTAAAAAAGCCTTTCCACAGTAAGATGTGTGAGCAGAGTGGCAGCCTCTTCCTGTGCCCAGCCGGAGGATGGACAATCTGCTGAGGCAGCTGGCAAGGCAGATGGACAATTAGTGCCCTGGCTGGGGCCTGGGCAGGCCCTGCTGGTGACCTGGCAGTTGCCTTTTGGCACTTTATTTAGAGGTCTGTTCCTTCTGCTTTAAACAGGTACTGGCAGAGCTGCACAGGACCATCTTGCATTAGGGCAGCAACAGGTGTGGTTGAATTTTTGGAGCTGAAAAAGAAAACAGAAAACCTTTAAAAGACTGTTTCAAATCTTCCTTTTCAATTCTCTCAAAGTCTGAATTTTCCCCTTTTAAATCAGATACAGGGCTTTTTTTCTTCCTCTCCTCTGTCATTTAAAAGATTACTTTTTTTGTGCAGCTTCTAGTGCATTTTAGAGAGTTGTTGCAAGCCACCTTTGCCAGCTGTCAGCTTCTACCTACTCTGGGCTTCCTATGACCTGAGCACCTATTCAGGCAACAGTAACTTTGTATTAAATAGTCGATTACAGGCTTTACACATACACAAAATACAAATAATTCTCAGGGACTTAATACACCAAAACCTAACTAGCTTTTCATAACATCTTGTCATTTTTTGTAGCCTTTTTTAATGTTTTAGATAGCACTAAAAAGGTGTGGGGAGGAGCCCTGTAATTAAGGGAGTCGAATTAAATGCTCTGATAACAAATAACTAAACACTGTCTTGTTAGTCAGAAGTCACTGGTCAGCTCCCATGACCTGTACTTACACAGCAGTTCATGGGAGTGAGCCCAACAGCATCACTGCATTGCAGAGTCCAGGTGCTTCTGTAGGCCTTGTGTTAGTGGGTAGGCACGACCATTCCTGCCCCTTCCCCTCTGCCCCCCTCGTGCCCACCCACACAGTGCTGGCAGTGCCTTTCCCAATCCCTGCTCTTTTGCAGCAGTCAGGGAAGGACAAGCCAAAAGCAAAGGGTCTGCAGTGTGGGCAGGCAGGGGAGTGTCCAGCAGAGCCCCAGCAGGGTGGGGTGGCTGCAGCCTGTGCTACCTGCCTGCAGGAAGCTGAACAGGTTCCATCCTCATGTCCTGTGCCTTAGCTCTCCAAGGAGAGGCAGCAGCATTGATTTACTGCACTGTATAAATGTGTTTATGGCTTGGCACGAGCACACTTACACTCACTATTTTCCAATGTGGATTTCCAATAAGCCCCTTGCTCAAATGAGCCTATTAAATTTAGAGTGCCTGGAGCTAAAACTGAATTATGAGAGGTAAGCTTTGGGGGCTGAAGCCCAAAACAGCTGGGAAAGGCTCCTGGAGTCTTCTGTTAGTGCCTATTGGGGTTGATATTTATATTAAGGAAAAATACTTTAAGAAGTTCAAGACAACCTGGCAGCACACATCACCTCAGCCTGAGCTCCCTTTTCACTTCAGCTGGCACTTAGACCCACCCAGTTCCACAGGATTATTGGAGCAGCCAGTGTGAAATCAGAATATTACCCATTGCTTTCTCTCCTGATGGACTTCATTTCCAATAGTCCCATTTCCCTGTTCCTGCAGTGAGGCACAACAGCCTGGGGGGCAGCTCATCCCAGGTGGTCCCTCCCTCCTGGGTGTGTATTGGGGTCCTGCAGGGCTGGGATGCAGCTCTCTCTGCTCTCCCAGGGCTGTCCCTGCAGCCTATGAGTGCTGCTGCAGGGGCCCTGACACTGCCATGTGTAACAGCAATTACCAGCCCTGCAGGGACAGCAAGTGGAGCAGAAAGCTTTAGAGGACCCCTAAGTACAGTCCATAATTGCTATACCTGCTCAAGATGATGTCTCTCCAGCCAAGCAATAAGGCTGATTCCTGCTTGCTTGTACTTGGACTTTATATAAAATAAAAATAGAATACCTTAATACCCTAAAAGAAAGCTTTGTAAAGAATGGAATTAAATTCAGGAAAATAGAGTTTAGGATGAATGTCAGGGGTAAAAAAGCCATCTAGTGAATGGTGGAATGATCTCCCAAGGCTAATGAGTGATGGGGCCCCACAGAGTGAAGAATTAAAATAGTGTCTGGCAAAGCCTCAGGCAAGCAGTGTCTGAGGAGACAGCATGGCCTGGCTGTGGCAGTGCAGGGACTGTGGGTATATGGGAATGTGCCCTGGATGTGCACTGAACCTATGCTCGTCCTCTGTTAAGGTCTGTGTGTATTTCCCAGGTAGGTATGGTCTGCATGGCTTTACATCCTGCCTCCACTTAAACTAACAGGGATCTTCCAGGCTAACTGACCAGCAGCCATCAGAGGCCCCTGGTGACTCTGCTGTCCCACCCTCAGCACATGGTGCCTTAAAGAGTCTTCAGGTTTACATGAGTTAGAACACAGTTATTACTGCATATTTCTGCTTCAGAAAAGGAAATCTCCATTTGTTTTTACAGTTATCCAGCTCTAGTACAGGTAGGGAATGGGACACAAACCAAAAGTATTTCTCTCATTTGCTGGAGGGAGAGCACAATGCAAACTGAACTTGCTACAGAATTAGAATTATTTTGCTTTTTTTCCCCAGGGAGTTTGTTCCCAGTTTCTGACAGAAAACAAGGAAGTATCTCCTGATCTGTAGCTGTCTGGGAAATCACTTTGCTACAGGAATTTTTTTGTCAAGGGTGTAGTAGTTGAGGGGGAAGAGGGTTGGTGGGCTGAGTCCTGGCTGAACCCAAGCCAGAGCTGTGCCAGCAAGTCCATCTCCTGTGCCTGACTGCCCTGGGGAACAGGACCTTTGTAGGTAAGCAGGATTGCTTTGAAGATATATGGTTTCAATACCAAATTGTGGTGCAAAATACACAGAGCCCCTGGATTTTGTCCAGCCACTCAGACTAAGGCCCTCCCTGGCACCAGCCATGAGGCAGTGCTGACAGACTCTTTTCAAAAACTCTCATGGTTTGGGTCTGTTCAGGAAAAAAGTGCCTCTTGCCACTCACCAGATATGCTGGAGGGCTCAAAAACTAGACATGGAGAAGCAGTGGCTGTAGCTACTGTCCTGGCTCTTCACAGATACTGGCTTCTCCATTCTTCAGGTTAAGACTTTCTGCTTCACAGTGCCCTTCATCTACCAGAATGAGGTCAGCGCCATTTATGTTTGTCTTCTCTATTTTTATCTGTATTTCTTAATTTTTATATTCTGGAAGGCTTGTCCTTTTGGGAAGCTTATCCTCTCTAATTTTTGCTTTTCCCTGACTGGCCCCACTCGCATGGTAACTCCATCCCCATATTTCCCATCATGACTCAGTGGCTGGAGGGCTACACAAGGAGGGACACCCAAGATCTCAGTGGAGTTCTGCAGCACAGATTCTCCAGGGGTGTCTGATCCAGTCAGAACATGCATCAGCCTGGGACACAAAGTGAACTGCTGTGATGGAAACTGAATGCTTCGTTTGCTCTTCATGTTCTCTGCCTTTTCTTTCAGTTTGTTTTCCTCTCTGTTCTTCCTTTGCAATTGCCAGGGAAGCATCTGTGAGTTTCATGAGACAAATGTTGCCCATTAAAACCCCATTGCTGCCTGCCAGAAAGGAAAATGGCATCTTATTTGAAAACAATATGTAATTGTTATTGCTGTCTCGTTGCAAGTTATGCCCTTGAAAAATGTTGGGGACTTACAAAGTAGCAACTGATGCTGAGGAAAAGCCAAACTAAAGCAGAATGTTGACTGTTGCATTATCTTTTTACACAGCTTCAAACACCATCATACAAATTCCTGGTCTGTTGTGCTCATGGATGAGTTTATGATCACTTGAAGGACAAAACACAACATTTTCCATGATGGAGACCCCAGTCTTAACCACGGGAGCACAACCACACTGATGTGACAGACCTGCTGCCAACACCGCACTGCCTTGGGCACTGTCTGGTCCAGTGTAGAGGAGCTGTGCCTGTAAGTACAGCCTTTACCCTCAGCTGGCTCCCTCAGCACCTGCACTGCCAGGCCGAGCTGCTGGGTCACTCACAGATTGTCAGTCTTCTCTTTTAATGTTTCCATCTTAATCTACTTTGTATTGCCTGTTATTTTACTTCTTTTTCTTTTAAATTTATTTTGTATCATAGTTAGGATTAATTAACAAGTAGTACCAGATTTTTACAAAGCAAATTGGGAAACACAGATCTTTTCTCTTGGAAACCCAACATTCATTTCTGCTCACAGGAAAGCCCCTCTCAGTAGAACTTTAACCACTATTTTTCACATTAATGTTTTATGCAATTGAATGTATTTTTTCCCCCTCACACTTCAGACAAAACATATAAATCCATTTCTATCATAAATTAGGTAAAGCTTTTATAAATACTGGGTAAAGTAGTATGCAACAAATTGAGGGAGCCAGTATAAAAAGCTGTTGTCCTTCTGGCTTATCCAAGAGACTTGTGACCTTAATTCAGAAGGGAAAGTCCTGTTCACAGTAGAAGTTTATTTTTAACTACAGTGTTGTAACAAACAGTCACAGAAAAAAAAGGGCTCTGAAAAAAGTTGTAGTAGAGCTTTAGTCGGATGTTCCACCTTGTACTGTTACTACAAGTATGCCTTTGAAAGTCTGATGAGTTTTTTATTGTTAGGAAAAATACATTATTTATAGTTTTAAAGTATTTAATGTATAATTTAAAGTTATTCTAGTGACAGCAACTCTGGTGTTGGATGATGTGATTTTTCCCAGTATCTGATTGAGTCTTTGGAATTCCAAAATAAGACTTAGTGAAATGTTTCCATTTCCATCTTGCCTCCATCTTCAACAAACAAATTGATGATGATTATAATTTCTTACTTTTATTGTGACAGTATCAACTCACTCCTTGTGTAGAAAGTGTGAGATGAGATCCAAAATCCTCTGCCCACAGATCACAGGCACGTGATGGGAGCTGAACACTTAGGATGGTGTAGCAGAGCCCCATCTATGAATATATCCCCCACTTGTGTTTTGGGTTCTCTGAAACAAAGCCCTGAGCAAATGCAGCTCTGTGACAGCAATCTGGGAAACGTGGGGCAGTGCCTATCACATCCCACTGACTGTCCCAACTGACCTGTGGGTCCCATGTTAAACCTCTCCTTCTCTACTTGCACCATCAGAGTCATTTTCATGGTAACTGCCAATGTTTCAGCCAGCAAAGAGCCTTTCTTCTGTTATGATGTTTTGATGATCTGTGGAATGTAGGATCTTCTGACTAATTTTAAGGAGTGAAACACAGGCAATGTGGTGTCTGCCAGTCCCATGTGAGGAGCAGTGGCTGGACATGCTGATCCTTCTCCCTCAGCAGGTTCCTGAGCTGAGCTGTGTGTGCAGCCTGCTGGGCTGGTTTGGGGCAGTGCCTGGATCCTTCTCCATGAACTGCCCCAGGTGAGCTGTGTGTCCAGCCTGCTGGGGTGCTTTGGGGCAGGACTGAACCACGGATCGGCACCGTGCTGCTTGTCAAGATTTCAGTGCTCATTTGGCCAAGCCAAATTTCAGGAGTCTGGAAGCCAAGCTCCTAAGACCTTGTTGGCAAGAAAAGAGTCAAACACATCCCTCCATTCTAAAGGTGGCTGTGAGGAATTTGCCCATGCTCTCCATTGGGGAAACATTTCTTGTACTCTGTGTAGCAGCCGGTGCTGTTGTAGCACAGGCTGTAACCAAAACTAGCAGTGGAGGTTGTCTTTGCTAAGACTGAGCTGCCTTTAATGGAATAAATATGACTGAGTGTAATGGTCAAAATCCCTGAGAGCCTCGGGTGTGCCAGGACTGGATTTCCCTGTGCTTTCAGCTGGGATTGGGAGCCTTGGCTGAGCACAGGGCATTGGACATGCCACAAGGTTTCCTGTGCATGCACGAGCAGACAAGCACTGGGAAAATCTCGGATTTTCCACCTTCCCCAAACCACTGCTGCAAGAGGAATTCTGCCTGTTGTGCTGAGGGTGTCGAGTGCTTTGCAGAGGTCCCATAAAGACACCTCATCACCTTTGCTGTAACACCTCATAGCCCCTTGTTAACTCTTCTCTTTTATGGTGCTGTAGGTAAGAGTTCATCTCACTGAAATATCCCCGAGGCTGCTAACAAGGAACTGCGGAGCTGCCCGAGTGCAAAAGCAGATGCCTGTGCTCAGCGTGGGGTGAAACTGCTGCGGTGCTGCAGAGCGGCCCCGGGGCAGGCAGGAGAGCCTGGAGCGTCGCCAGCCTCATGGAGGATTAGCATCAGGCCCCCATCATCACATTTGCGCTTGTTCTGGGTGGATGGGGACTTGTTGACAATTCCCTGCGTTTCAATTTGGAGGAAAGAGTTCCACATTTGACCCTTTATCTCCAGCGCCGTGAGTCCTCCTGCCTGCCCACACCCTTCAGGTGGGTCCTGCTCCCTTCCATTGAAGGCCAGGTGAGGTGACCTGGAGCAGCAATGCCTGCTCCTTTTTCTGGTTTGCTTTTGGCTGAGAGCATTATCAAGTGGTCCCTGGGTTTAGTTTCTGCCTTCATTTCACTGCCTTCATAAAACTGGCTCAGCAGTTTTGGATGACTGATAAGGAATGAACTTTCTCTCACCCGCAGCTGCTCTGGTACAAATTTTTAAAATCCCTCTGTACTGAACAAATGCAGAAGGTGCTGTTGACAATTTTCAAATCACTCCAAGATTTTTCATACATAAATACTCAGTTTTATCTGAGCATAATCAAAATGCTCTGAAAAATTCCAAAGGCCCACAAGTCTGAAGATGCTTTTCTGAAAGTCACAGGAGGATTAAAAGTGAGAGAAAAAAAGACAATACCAAGAGATCAACTGAGTACTGAGCTCCCCTGGAAGGCTTTAGGAGTGACAGCACTCGAGTCCAAAACCTGGTAACTGAGAAAGGCAACACAGACATGGGAACAGAGCAAAGGGCTGTCTTGAAAAGAAGCCACCAGCAAGTTTTGTCTCTGCTGTGATTTTCTTCCCCCTCCCAAAATAGAATAAGGAAAAAAAAGCCAAGTTATTTCAGTGTAAGCATGTTAAATAACTGGCATCTGTCCTGAAATCTTGTGAAGCAAATTGTAGCTCTGTGCAATTAAGTCATCTGGGTTATGGCATCCTGCAAGATCAGACATCTCTAATGGGAGTGTTGACGAGCCCTTCGGTGTAGCAACAGAGGAGAAACAAGCAGAGCTCCTGGGAAATAATTAAAGAACATTTTGGTCAGCTTGTGATGCAAATATGAATTTCTCAGGTTATGCAGAAATAAACTAGAAACCCACAGAACATCACCAAAAAAAGGCTAAGGAGACTGACTGATGTTTGTCCGAATGGGCCCAAAAGGAAAGGAAAGGGCTGGGAAGGCAGAGCACAGGAAGGTTTTGGAGTAGCTGTGTTCAGGGAAATCTCTCTCCTCCCTGTCCTTCTAATAATTTTTTATTTTTGTAGTCTGATGATGGAGACAAAACTAACCCATCTTTTCATTAATCCTAAACTCTTCTCCTTCGTCTGGAAAACTCACACTTTAGATTCTTTTTTTACCAATTCAGAATCCTGTTGGAGAACAGTATTTCCATATTCAAATCTGTTATTTTCACTGGTCTGTGTCTGTATTCTGTGTCAGGCAAAGCTTTTCTTGCTGCCTTTTAACAGTGGGGTCATACTTGGCCAGCTCAATAGTTCAAATTCTTCAGCTCAGTTACTTTTTGCTTCAAGAAGTAAATTTAGTGCAAAAAATATCAAGGAGAAACTAATATTTTAAAATTGGTTTCTTAATTGTTGATGGCTATCTAACAATGCCATCTCTTGATTATTTTGGCAATACAGTAAATTTAGGAGGTAGCTGACCTTCAGTGGGGTATTTATGGATAAGAAAACAGTCAAACTTAAGACTTGAAAAATTAAAAGGCATAAACTACAGGGAGGAGCCAAGTCACAAAGTCTCTTCTTTCTCTCCTTTCCCAGTGTTCCTCCTGCAGCCATAATTCACTAGGGGAGTGTTTTGGACATTTCCACAACTGTAAGAGTTTGGACAGAAGGAGTGGGTGAAGGAAATGTGTTTTGGCATTTAGCCCATGTGTAGTGGGCTCTCCTGTTCAAAGATGCAAGCCTGAAAAACTAAAAGGTGAGACTTAGATACAGTCCAAGATGTAAAGAAGAGACAGGATGTTTAAATCACTTTTGTAATTTTTTGTATATAGTGATGTTTAAAACAATGTTGATGAATGATGCAGTATTTTTACTAATGTACCCCAGAGTCCCCTAAATAAGCCACTTGAAGGGATTGTTTAACTTTTATATAATTTTTGAGCAAGATGAGGAGATCCCAGGTTGGCTGCATGAGCACTGTGGCCATTGCCTGTGGTTGGAGGTGCCTGATGCAGGTAGTGTTCTGTCTCCTGGACCACTGTGAGGGCACATCCCGTGCTGAAGGTGTAAGCCAGCAAAGAGTCAGGGATAGCTGCTCTTTCAGAACAGCCATCTGAGTGGGGTGAGGCTGCTGTGGCACCAGACATGCCAGAAGGAGAGGCATGAAACCTCGTTATGTGCCATGACCAAGCAAAAGGCACTTCTCCCTGGGCGGGATTGGTGGTTAACATTCTGCTCTTGTGCTTTGCTCACCGAAGCCCCGGCGTGCTTTTGTTTGTGATGTGGTTCTTGTTCAGCACATTTACATGTGACCGACTCTTGGAGAGTGCAGACAGAGCTCAGCTGAAATGCCAGAGGCTGCAGCTTTGTTTGGGACGTGAAGAAAACCAAACAAAAATAGCACAACTTTTTTTTCTTTTTTACTTTTTTATTTTCTTGGATAAAAGGCTTCACAACAGCTTCCTTATTCAATAGAATGGTGTTGTATGGATACATTACAGCTGGTCAAAAGACTAAAGATTATTTAGCTTCTAACTAACTTTTTTTACTTTTAATTGGGTTTGTTAGTCATCAATAGCTGAGTGACACAGCATTTGTTTAACTCAGCAATATTCACAGCTTAATTAAATAATTCACATGCTAATCTCTAACTGTGATGCAAAAAGACCAAAAACCAAATTAAATAATCATATCTCCCTGAGCCAGTTTCTTGGAAAAGAGGAGCAGGGTCTGTGGAGACATATGGCAAACAATCTTTCCTGCAAAACAGTAAAATAAACACATCACTCCTACCATGTGGTAAGAGATGCTGTCCTTTTGCAGGATATATTCTCAAAACACACTCTCCCTTGAGCAGCAGGTGTGTAACTGAGCAGCTGCACCAGGGTTGTAACTGATGGTTTGACTACCATGAATTAGAATTGCAATTTCCCAAACAGGTTTTTTAACTGTTAACTTACAAGTTGGAGATTTGTGAAATGTGACAAGTAAGGAAGTGATTGGGAATTCCTGCTACACTGAGATCTGTCTCTGCCAACACACCAGAGTAGGTGTTGGAATTCATTTCAGTGGAATTAAGAAACCCACACCAACTGGACTGAGGAATGAAGCCATAGGTTTAGTTGCTATAAATCTGCTAAGGTATGGGGTTTGTGGTTTTATTTTTTATACATCATGGTTCCATTACCTAATCATCCTGTTGTGCTGCATGCACACTGTATGCAAAAAAAGAGGTATTATTTTTGTGCCCAGCACAAATCCAAAGAAGTCACTGTCTGTTCCTGTATTTAGCAGATGTTATCCCACAAGGGAACATGGACAGGAACTTCAATCTTGCCCTGTGCTGCAGGGATGCTGCTCATGGCAGTGCCACAGGGATGCTGTCCATGGCAGGGATGCTGCTCATGGCAGGATGCAGGAGGAATGCAGGGAATATCCCCTGGGCACAGAACAGCAGCCCCATGTTAAGTGAGCCTCTTGTTCATATTCTTCTGTGTGTATTTGAAAGAGTCAGCCCCCAAGAGGACTGCCAAGATGGGATGCTCTGTGAGAGGAAGAACATGGGTTGTTTGTCCTGGCTTTGCCAAAAAACTATGGGAACCAGTGGTTGGGTTGGTGAATAAAGACATGGGCACAAACACTGCCTGAAGACCACCCTTGGGCACAAGTGTCTGGGAGCTGCAGTGGTGAAAGGATGGGGGTGCTTTGTTTTGCAGAATGTTTGGGTGTGTATAACAGGCTTGTCCAAACAGAATTGGTGTGTCTGATGGCTGATCCAATGTTCCAAGGAGGTCCTCTATTCAGAGCTTGTTTTCCTTCCATACTTACCCTACTTGGTGTATTGTGCTAGATTATACTGGTTTCATAAGTGGCAGTCACAGTTCCTGTCCATCTGGATATGTTTTGAGGCTGTATAAAGTTTTAACAACTGTGAAGGGGGAAAGTACCCAAGTATGCAGCCAGTCTGAAGTGGTTATCATGAGATTTAACCTCCTGTCGCCAGGATGGCACAGAGTACTCTTTGTGGTCAATGTCAAACTTATTTAGATCTTATAATGCAGCAAAAAGTGTTCTCTTGTGAGGTAAAAGATTATCTCTCTGAATGTCTCATCTCTTAGTGAGTGAAAATAATTATGATGTTCAAGTATACCAACACATTTCTACACATTAAATCTTGATTCAGGGCACATATAACTGAATCAGATACTTGGTTAACTCTTGTGCTTGTCCTATTGCTTGTTGTTAAATAAGGGGATTTTATACTTTTCAGAATCTTTCAATAAGATTTTGGATTGCTGTAATTTATTCTCATGCTACTCATTATGGAATGTCAGTGAGTTCTCAAAATACTTGTCCATGCTTGTTACGGTTTTTTTCACTTTTAAAGGAAGCTCTTTTTTCCAGGTTATCCCAGACTAAATGACCCTGTCAGTCTTCAACTCCTGTCTCTGTTCTGATAGATTATGATACACATCTGGCTAGGTAAGGGCATGGTTCTGCAAATAAACTGCTCAGGTGCACATCCTGAGTCTGTGCAGCAGGGCTTTTGAGGTCAGATGGTTTGGATTGGTCATCTTTGAGTGTAGAATTAGGGCAGGTCCCTGTGCCAGGGTCAGAGGGACACAGGGCTCTGGCACCACCTCTCTCAACCACTGCTTTTGTATCATCCGATAATTCCCAGCTCCTTTTCCTCTAGAGCCCGGGCTGGCTGTGTCTGGCTCAGCAAAGGCAGTGCTGTGGGTTATTCCCTGCCATGGCATGTCGAGCCAGGCACGGAACAGCACAGGGTGCTCAGCACCACTGAGCCCAGCTCACACAGGCAGGGGTGCACAGGCAGGGGTGCACAGGCAGGGGGGCACAGGCAGGCTGGGACAGGCGGGGTAGCACAGGCAGGGGGGTACCGGCAAGAGGGCACAGGCAGGCTGGGACAGGCAGGGGTCATGGGCACAGCTGGAGCTGGAGGCAGAGCCTTTTGCTCAGCAGGTGGTACAGAAGGCTGTGGCACATGCCAAGTGCTGGTCCCCAGCATGCCAGTGCTCTGCCATTGCTGCAGCCTTCGGTCTGCTCTCAGCTGTGCTTCCCCTGAGATACTGAGGAGCACAGAGCAGAGGAGAAGCCAACTGACACAAAACTGTCCTGCTCTGATGTGTTGGGCAGTGAGTCCCCATCAGCCCCCAGGGCAAAGCAATACCTGTGCTGAGGATAGTCAGGGCCCTGAACAGCAGCTGAAACTGTGCCTGCAATTCATGTGTGATTTAAGTCACTCTTGTTCATGCACAGCTTTCTGGTACTTCATCCCTGGCTATCCCAGATAGGCCAATAAATTATTTCCTTTGCCATTTGTAAGAGAGGATTAGACCATGTTGGGCTGGAGAGAAACCTCTTCTGCTGGGGGAGGGGGGGAAAGTTACTGTGGGACTATCATAAGGCCGAGATGCTGTTAGAACAGTGAAGGATTTTCCTGTATGTTCCTAGTGCCCATCTGCAATAAATTTTTATGAGGGTTGGGAGTAAAGAGAGGCCTGGGCTAAGCAGCAGGTTAGTGGTTTGGAAAGCTGCACAGCACAGTTACTGGCCAATCTTTAATTTTTTATCCATCCTGACAGGTTCTGCCGTACCATACAGGTATTTTTTTTATAATGCTATGATATAAATCCTTGTCAAGTCATCAGCATTCCCACAGTTTTCTGAAGTATTTTTGTGTCTGCCAAAGGTTCCCACTGGACCTCTAGGCCTACAGGGTACTCTATAAGCTCTTTAATGGAGCATGTAGTGCTGAACTGTGCTCTGCTGCAACATTCCCACTCAGAGGAAGAGGCATAAGGAATAACTCCCAAGAGTTATGGCTTAGGACCACATTAAAGATCGCCTCTAGTAATAATATGTCTTAAAACATCATAGCAAAGTAAATCAATATTTTACTTATACAAAAGCTTTTTTCATTTCACTGTTCACTTGAGAAAGTTCCATATGAGGATCCCAGAGAGGAGTAAGGCACCATCAGGAGACTGGAACCTGTACAGCCTCCAGAGGTCTGTCCTCCAGCTGGGAACAGCTCGAGTGCAGTGTGTGCTGGCCATGAGTCCTCCTGTGCTATGCTCCTTTTTCCTTTGGGTGAGTACCTATTTTCCTTCTTTTCTTCCTAAACTTTAAAGAAATGTTTGCAAATGAAATAGCATTCAGTTCAGTTATTATTCTGTGAGCTTCTTACTTACCTCTGGGAGTTGGAATTGTTGCCTTTGCCATCTAATAACATGCAAATAGGAAGTGGTGTCTCAGATCCCACACCACAGTGTCTTAGTTTAGAAGAAAACTAAGATGTCTGTCTGGACTAGGAAAGGGCCCTCTTTCCCATAAAAACACCACCACCTTTAAAATTAAAAGACTTTAATCAGAAAATGTATAGAAAAGATTAACAGTTCTTCACTACAGATATATATATATCCAAAACCAGGCTTAGAGTACTTGGAATTTCTTCCACCCTCTATGAATTAAGGGAAGAATTGGACAGTTGCACTGACGAGACACTCAGGATGTCTCAGCATTCAGCTTCAGAGAGATTGACAGTCACCTGTAAATCCCTGTGTGTAGATCAGCCACCAGCTGGAGGTGGTTGGAATGCTGGATGTGCTGTGCAGGTTGGCATCAGCACTCCTGGGGATCTGAGGCTCTCCCCAGCACAGCCTGTGTGTGTTCACAGGTGCTCAATGCTTTGGGCAGGGGTGTGGAATTCAGGCTGCAAACCAAGGAGCAGTTTTGGTCTGGTAATGGAAGTTATGGCATTAAGTCAAGGGATTCATTTTAGACCACTCAGCTATTTTTCTGTGCCCTGCCAAGGATTTCAGTATCCAGAATGCACTCTAGAAAAAGGATGTAAGCCCATCACACTGAAAACATCTGGAAGTTTTGTTGCCTCGATGTGGCTTTATAAAGACACATTGAGTAATGAGAGTGAAAGACAAAAGAATACACTGTTTCTGTGGAGAGCAGAAAAGATGTTTTCTCAGTGCAAAATTTGTGGCAACTTTAATGCTTCAGTAGAAATGACAATTGTGTAATGGCCTGAAGGTCAACTCAACGTGGAAGAGCTGCACTAATCCTTTCTGTGACAGAGCCATTCCCATGGGCTGGAAATCAAGCAGTAGGTAAATTTGGGAGTGGAACAGGAGTGATTTTCAGTATCACTATTGCAGCAATGACAAAGGATAAAAAGGCCTGAGAGCTGCAAATCTGAGTTAAATACTCCATTCTTGTAATATATCTGTGTGATGACTGTCACTGTCACGACTGCTGTCACAGGTGCTGGTTTAGCCACTGTGATGTGTTAGTGCAGCTAAAACTGCCCCTGGCAGTGGCTGTGCAGGTGTGAACAGCTCTGGCTCACTGGGGCTTTGCTCTGCAGAGCCCCGTGCTGGGCTGGGCCAGCACCAGGGAAGGGACAGGCACACTCTGCTCCAGTTTGGTGCCTTTTCCCACTCCCCGGGGCGATGCCAACAGCGACACACGGGGACAGCTCTGGGGGCAGGGGAGCTGCTGCCCTGGGAGTCAGAGCAGGACAAGAGGA
>JAWWLZ010000139.1:3248739-3260195 GCA_035041345.1 Poliocrania exsul | reverse complement strand
TTCCTTCAGACCCTCACGTAAGGGAGCTTGTGTTTGGGCCAGTGCTCTGAGGGGCTGTTCATTAGTTTTGCAACTTTTTTGTTAAATTCTGAATTAAATGTGACAAGGACCTCTGAGTGTTCTTCAGGCTGAGGGGTGAGGGCTTTGTCTTGTCTCCAACAGAAACAAATCTGCTTCCTGGTGCCAGTTCAGCTTTGACCAGGACAACCCAGCCCTGCTGACATTCTCTACATGATGTTTTCCTACAGGACAGGGGAAATGCCAAATGTTGCTGTGCCCCTCCCTGCTTTCTGCAGTTTGGTGTATGTTCTCCCATCATCTCTCCAGGTCTCTCTTACTGTCTGGAAAAGGTGTCACCCAATGGCATTCCACAAGGAAACAGTTTGTCCCTTCCTAACCACACTGCATTGTCCGAGTGCGAGATGAGATGAGGGCTCTGCCCTAATGAAAGAGAGTGAAGGTTCCATTGACTTCACTGGGGTCAAAACTTCACCCTCAGCGACCTATTGGTAGAACTGGGAGAGAATTTCCATTTTCACAGAGAATTTGCAACCCTTTAATTGTGTTGAGACCTCAAATGTTTCCTTCACAGGGCAAAGTTCGTATCTTATTTCAGATGAATGCAGTGGCTGAGCGTCATCTGCTGCTGGAAAAGCTTTACAAGTTCCTTAAAACCAGAGCAGGCATAAAAGACAAGCAGGGTGGGAAAGGGTTGTTTGCTATTAAACACCAACAGAAACCCAGCTTTTTGTCTGGGCCCTTCCCCCTTTTTGTTCACACACTCCTCTTCACCCTTCAGACAGCCTTAGAATGCTAATTTTTCTAATCACTTGGAGAATGAAAACTATTATAGAAATAAACTAAAACACTATTTTAAACCTTGTTTGATGAAACTGGATTCCCACCTCCAAATAAAGTCCTAATCTGAACTAACTTCCAAGAATGGCAGTTCTCACACCCTACACAACCTGACACAAAAATTACATGCAAGTATTTGAACCCAGTTTCAGAAAGGGTTGTTTAATACATATGGGCAGGTGGGATTTATGAAGAAATGGTTTTAAATAAAATCCTCTTTTCACAGGTGTTTAGGATTTTTCTGCACACAGCAGATGATAGGAATGCTCAGAAAGATTCAGTGAAATGATATTGGAATGTTGAAGATATGATCCTGTTACTCTTTGCTGTGGATTCCAACAGTCTGAACTTTAAGGTATTCAGTTATTCTGCTTTTCTCAGGGGTAAAATCTGTATGCATGTAACCCTTGGTTAGCACTAATAACAATGTGAAAACCTTCCCACATCAAAGCTGTGCTTTTGTCTGTCCTAATGGTTTGAGAGAAAATCTTGATTAATCAACATGAGTTTTTTCTTTTCCTCTTTCCCCCCCTTCTTTCTTAAGTTTTGTTGTCTTGATTAGATAAAAAATAATAGGGAGCTGTCAATCCATTTTCTTTTCAGGTCTTCTCTCTCTTTCTAAATTAGTTACAGCCTGCTTTTTGTAGCTTTATAGCCAGCCTGACCTAATTTAATTACCATGACTTGTGTGGCTTAAGGATAAATAGTTTTATTCAGCCTGCCTACTTTTGTATTAAGTTTTCCCTTTCACACATCTCTCTATATTTTGGCATTCAGAATTCTCATCCTCTGTTCTTGGGTAGGTTAACACAAGGTTAGTTTATAGCATTGTCCATATTTTCACAAAAAGGCCTTTGATGCAGTTTAGTCCCTGCTTTGCTCTGTCTGTGGGACACAAATGCACATTGGCTGGGGAGGATGGGATGGAAAATCCACCCTTATGCCCATGATGAGGCAGAAATCCTCCCAGCTTGCTCCTGTACTGCTACTGGCTGAGATTCTGTTCTTATTTTAGCAAAACACTTGAGAAATCACAGCTGGTTCACAGCATTCTCTGCAGATTACTCTGCACTGGGCCACCTTACCTACTTACAGGAAGGGATTGCCATGTTTCTTCCTTTCCTTGATTAAATGATCAAATTTGTTACATGCTTCTAATCACTGCATTCTTTCATAACCTCAGTCTCACATATAATGCTCAGATGTTTGTAAAGGATTATGTCATATCATGGTTAATCTCTGAACACTAAATACATTTTGCTGCAGTTTTTAAAACAAAGATAGACAGATAATTTGAGGTAATTTTTTGTGTCATCTTGAGCTGCTGGAAGAGCCTCCAGCACTTTTTTAAAAAGGCATCTACTTGGGTTTAAAATGAGTTTTAAAATGTTTTGAGATCATTAGCAAAGCAAATTGCCAGCACTAATTCTGACCTACCACAGGTTTTAACAGAAAAGAGCAAAGCATGGAACTTTAAAGGAAACCCAACAACTGTGTTTTATGAATCCATCTGCAATACTTCTGTTACAGTGAAATAAAATGCAAATGCCAGACACCTTGAAGTTGCTCTCCTGTTTAATTCTCCTGAGCTACTTTTTAAATTAATCTCTCTGTACTCAGTCTCTTCCCACCCTTGTTATTGAACCAACAAAAGCAGTTTATACCAACCACACTATAAGCAAACTAGTAAAATAAAAACTATTTCAAGGATTTGCTTCACCCTGTTGGACACCTTTACCTAAAATCACATCCATGTTCTATTAAATAAAATTCCATACATGTAATTTCATTTCCGTATATGAGATGTTTTGTTTCCACATGTAATATTCACATGCCTTGTTTCAGTATTGTTGTCTATTTATCTGATGCCAATATTCCTACACAACTTCCATGAACTAACCTGAGTAATTGTAAAGCTCCCAGGAAGCTGATTTGCTTCAGAACAGATTATAACATTCAGTAGGTGCAGAAAAAAATCAAATCCAAACTTTTCATACAAACTTTGCAAGAAATATTGCATTCCTCAGCAACATAACAGTTAACCCATTCTGATAAAATGTAAAACTTCAGGGCCCAAGGGCATATTTCTCATATAATAAGTTCAATTGCAAAGGAGGAATTCCAAGAAATCCAACTGGAGTGGTTCAGCCAGGCTTTCCCACTATCTTTTTAATATTTAATGGTATTTATGGAACTTTTCCTTGACTAAACAGTTCTATAACTCATGAACACAAGCAGAGCAGTGTTCAACAGTTAGGCTGCTACCCCTGCCTTAGACCTACCTCTCTCTTGAGTGCCAGTGCCTCTGGGGAAGGAAAAGGTGAGCCAGAAGAGACAGGGAAGCAGTTCCTGAATGGCTCAGGCTCAGTTTACTGTGGTAACTTATATCTACAGTCTGATAACTAAAAATGCACCAGCAGTGGGTAAGAACAGCAGAAGCACAAATAAACCAGGACAGGAAATGTGTGTAGGACATGGCAATCTGCTATGAGAGTACCTGGGCTCCTGAGATGTTCTGCTGACAAAGGCACAGTGTCCTGGCTGATCCCTGCTGCTCCTCTGCCTAGGAGGGTGTCATCCTGCTGCTTTTCTGTGTCCAGAGCATTTTGATTTTAAATGTTTCACAAAAAATTGTCTTCCAGTATGAGAGGACAATGGAGCTTCATCTCATCTGGTACCTGAAAGTAAGAGCAACCACAGATAAATTTCAGGAAAGGTCATTCCTTATTTACATATTTTTGTTATAGCCTGTACAAAAATCATGTTAGAATGAGCCATGCCATGAGGAAAAACAAGTACAGATAATTCATGGATCTGAATGTGGATCAAACACTGCCTGCATTTGGCAGAAGTGCACATGTGACTACTAGTGCAGCCAGATTCCAGGAAATAAAGGGCAGCATATGGCACAGCTTCCACTGCTCTGATCATGCACAGAAACCAGCTGGTATTTTGAGGTTCTGAGGTTACAACATGTGGCTGCTCTGAAGCACAGGCTGCAACCTTGAGGGGTTTGTTTTGGTGCCCAATTGAAGTCTGACATGCATTACATGTGAACATTTGGAAGTCACACTGATCATCATGCATTACATGTAATTGCTTTAAATTCTACAGTCTGCAGTCATTCAACTGCCTTCCATAATAACAGAGCCCTTAACAGAGCCCTTCCCCACATGTGACCCACTACAGAGCAGTGAGTGTGGTGTCCAGTGAACACTGTTCACTGCAGTGTAGATGGACACACACCCTTCTTAAATCACTGGAGATGCTTCCAGATGGCGGGGTGGACAGGAAGCAGCTCAGCCTGGGACCTGTGAACAGATGCAACATAGAAGGATAAATATTTCTGGCACACTCAACGTTCTCTGAACAGCAGGGAGAGATCTGATATGTAAAACAGTAGGCCCAGCCAATTAGTCTGTGACAGGTAAGGACCTCTCCTTAATTTTTGCTGCTGTGTTTGTATGTGCTCTGCTCCTTTGGTGAGTTCATGCCCCTCCCTGACTTCACTGAAACTCAGCTTTTATCAGCTGGGATCATGGCATTCTTTCCATGTGCAGCAAAGAAATACTCCATTTGGAAGGAATGAAGTATGACACATGGGCCTTGCTTCTGTCCTAGGGGAAGCAAAGCTTTTGTAGTTCTACTCCTCAAAAAAAAAATCTGTGAACAAGGAAACAAACTACTTTATTATCCACACAAGTGCACCCTCTCAAAGCATCAGGGGGGACTCAACAAGTAACATCCCTTAACATCTAACAGCAGCAAGACTCCACTATGGTGCTTTGGAAATCTGCCTTGCCAGAGTTGTGCAGAAAAAGGTCCCACAAAAATAGTCAAGGAAAGTTAAAAAATCTCCTACATCATGAATATCTTCTATCTGTGCATTACTGCAGTCCCAAAGTTAAGGAAAGTAAAGTTCTTCTAAGACAACACCCCCCAGGCACACAAAGACCTGTGGGGCACATTGTGGAGATGGCAAATTCACTCCTCACATTAGTGTGGGCTCCAGCTGGAGAAACCCCTAAAATGTTAACTAGTACTTGCATTATTCCACTACATCAGCAAAAGCAGCACCTCATACTTTTCCCAGTAAGAATTTAACAGCATGAACCTGAATTTTCATTTGCCAAAACCCCCTCCCCCAAAGCATTTATAGCTCTTTTTGCTGGACGAAGAATTTTTTGAGGCCTTACAGGAGGGACTTTTTTAGTTTCTTCTTCTTGTTGTTAACCTGATTTATTTTTAGGCATCCTTAGAAGCTGCAGTCACACTTCACACAAAAAGCATTTCCTACAAAAGAGGTTCATGGTTCTGGATAGAAAACAAGTAAAACTCAGACTCAAATTCCTCCTTTACTTCCGTGACCTGGGGCAGCTCCTGCTGCCTTTAAAGTATTTGTACTTCTGCTGTCCCTGGTGATTGTTATTAATACAGTTTAGGGAAAGTGGTGATAAAGATCAATTCCCTACCCAGAGCAGAAACATTAACTGCTTCTTTCATGTCTTCCATAGCGAGTGAGCAGCTACAGTTTCAAATGATCCCCAGATGTTTTACTACTCCTGGTGCTCAAAAGCAGTGGAGTTTCCTCCAGAGCCAGGGTGGGTGTTTCTGGTCATCCTGCAGACTTCAACCCCTTGTCCTCAGAAGAAAATGTAAAGGTCAAAAGAAGAAGCCTGTGTGGTGTAGAAGTCCCCAAGGAAAAACAAACCAAGGATGGTCTCTTAGCATTGGCCAACTTGAGCTACAGCTCTGCATACTAAAGAAAATATTCAAGGAATTCCTACAGAGATGAGTATATGAACATTAAAAGATTTTCACTTAATTACAGAAAGATTTAATGATTCCAGTAAAAGAATAATTGCTGAGGTTTCTCACAAAACTGTTCTGTTTTTCTGGTTCTTTACAGCAGTGTTTTCCTCTATTCTTTATTCTTCCTCAGAGCTTGGACACAGTACAGTCCACACACATTTGTAAACATGATTGCCAACAGAAAAAGGGGAAAAAACCTATTTCCTCATTAGCTACTACAAGATTAACAATAAGAAGAACAATTTTCATCCTACTTCTCTTTGCTTTGCACTTTGTTCTAATAATTACTCCCTGATGATGTGAAGATTTACCTTCACTAATGCTTAGTCCCACTGGAAGCAATTAATGCTGATAAAAACAGGCACCTTCCAAGAGCTTTAAACAGCTTATCTGAAGAGCCCAACAATTCTGGTGTTGTTATAGCCAGGTAATAAAGACAGAAGAACATGCCATATGGGACATGAAGATACTTTCCTTCTTGGTCTGCACTGCTCCTTTCCCTCTCATCCTCTGAGGGACACTGCCCAAAAGATTTTGTGCTGTATTGTTATAGTATTTCTTTCATGCTAAATAGGCAGGATTAAAATTGACTTCTCTGGTCACGTGGAATGGTCAGAATTAACCAAGTTGTGCATCTCTGCAGGATCTGGAGTCAATCTGTCAATCCTCAGCTATTGTTAGTCACAGGTTTGGTCAAACTGAACTGTAAATTCACTTATTCAGTAACTCCCCACTACAAACAATCTTATTTTTATCAAAATCCTGTTACTTACTGATGGGTTTCACCCAGCTTGTCAAAAACCAGTGGAAAGGCTCTGAAATGCCAACACCACAGAGAGGTCTTCCAATGCAGAGGTCAATCTTCATGCTGAGAAACATGAAAAAACAATAAAGAGCATCACTGATTCTCTGTTTATTGGGAAAAGGCACATTTGTGAGTCTTAAGAAGTAAATACAAATTGGAATCTCTTCCATAGCCCTGAAGTGGAATTGTGAGAGAGACACTGGAACTATGCTGACAATCTGGTACTGTGGTTTGCTGAGAGAAAATGGGAGAACAGCTGGAAAGCAAATTAATTAATAATTTCCACCCTGTTTCTCCTGTTTGATTCACTTCAAGTCTTCTTTCCCCATTCCCAAGTCTTTCACATTTTTGTAGAAATTTTTCATTTACAGATTTCCCTCCTTTCCCCCTTTTTTTCCCTGTTTCATTTCCCTCCCATTTTACCTCAGGGAACATCAACCTTCACAATTCACTAGAGGAGAAACACGAAAACACAGGAAACAAATACATAAAACAATTCAAAAATAATTTTTTAACTTATAAGAATTTCAGAATTATCTTCATTTGAAAATCAATGTCATTGATGGGGATCCTAATTCAAAAAGAAATCCTATAGTTTATTAATAAAATGTTGCTCCAAAGGACCAATCACCTCAGCCATAAATAAGCATGGGAGCACTTGGCTACCTGCATTATCCCAAAAAGCATCCTTCTGTTTGCTAAAGTAGTCACTACTCTAAGATAGCATAAACTGCAGAGACTCTGTCATGGCTCAGCTTGTCCTGATACAACTCAAGCCACATTTGCAAGAGAACACACTCTCTCACCCACAGTAATAAAGATCTCCACTAACCACATTTTACAGGAAATTGGAGAATAATCAGTTATGTATGATAGAAATGAGTACTTTGCAGAAGCTCATGGAACCCACTGGAACACTTCTGTCTTAGTGGACACTTTGGAATAAAAACTGAACATTTCAGAACAAGTTAACCCAGCTCAAAAGTCTTTGAAATTGGCTTTTCTTTATCACCCATAGGGTATCTACTGTCATGACCCCTCCTCCTTTTCTGCACTCTATTATTATTCATGATTTGTCAGCAGCCAAGAAATTCCTCTGGGTTTCAGTGATGATGTGCTTCATTTGGACTAATTGATTCATTTACTTTAAAAGAACTAAGAAATATATCAAAGCACATTTACACTTTGGAGGCCACTTTTGGGTCTCTGTTGCAAGTTTTTAAGGTTTTTGGAACTCAAAATTGAAGATTTAACTTCCAAAATACTTTAACTCAAAGCATCACACTCTGTAGGTATTAAAGACACGTGGCAAAGAGAGCATCAAGGTTCTTGCATTTGCTGCTACACATTTCACCTGAATGCCACCAGTTTTCCCAGACTGCCTTGGCACATCTCAGATATGACCCCATGGAATTAAGGCTCGTCATCCTCTGCTCCCTAAACAAACAATTCTGTTTCCAGGCCCATACTTCTGCCTCATTTCTGCTGTCCTGATGTTCTCCTGTACCAGCCTATCCTGTTCCTTTCTCTTCACTCCCACCTGCCATATGTGGCAGGTCAATCATCTCTAACTGGTCTGCTGGGAAACACTAAACTGACTGTTCCCCTGGTGCAGTTCATCACAGGTAGTGAGACTGAGGCTCAGGTTGAGGATACTCTGTTTGCCCAAAAATATATCTGAAAATCATTATTTTACAGTGTACTTTTCCTGGGGCTGTTCCTGGACTGGTATCCACACACTGCTCTCCAGTCTCCCATCCCAGTGCCTGTGTGCCCAACAAATTCAAACTTTAGTGCCAAGAGAACATAATGTACCTTTTTATCATGAACTTTCATGGCATTATTTCCTTGCTGTATCAGTACTCAAGAGGAATGTGGAAGTGTCTCACAAACCACTCAGGCTGTATAAAGGCTTGAGCTCCAGCTCATACTGCAGGGAGCAAAGAGGATGTTGACACTGTGAGATAAATGGAATGGAGCTGTGCAGGCCCTCTCCAGGAACCACAGGGAGATCCCAGATAATGTGCCAACAGCAGGTGAGGTGAATCCCACACAGCAGCAGCCCCTCCTCACTTCTTGTGTGATCAGCTGACACTTAACACAAACTCCCAGTCTATTCCAAATGCAGCAGTGCACAGAAAGCCAACAGCTACATTCAAATGTTAGTCTGATTGCAAGGTTATAGTTAAATAATCAATTCAGGGTTGTTCTGATTTGCTAAGGTGTCATTTTCTTTAAGACCTGTTGATGTTTCAAAAGGGATGTATGCATTAATTCTCAACTGCAGTATCACATCACTCCATCCATCCTCCTTTCTGCTATTCCATGTTCCCACAGATAAGAAAATACTCAATTTACACTTCCACTTCTCTAGCTTCAGGGTTTCCCCTCAGGTTTGCTCAGGGCAGCTCCCTCAGATCAACCACTTTTACTGACAGAGAAAACCAAGAAAGAGCCTCAGGCTTTGCCAGTAAAACATACCTGTCCCATCTCAAAACCTTCCTGAGCACAGGTTTTTGCTTTTATTCATTGCTCTCATTTCTCTAAGAGCTTCATGCAAGTGATTTTTGGAACATTACACCTTTTGTACAACTTTTCCTCCAAGTCAACAGGTTTTGTTTCTTTACCAATTTCAGATTCTATTCTCACCTCTTTTGTTTCTGTCTTTAGAGGCAAAAAAGTAGATTCCCTTCACTACAGTTTGTCAATGTTTGTTTTCCTTCTTTTCTGCCTTTTGTATAGCCTAACTCTTGACGTGGTGTCCTCTGACTTGATTCCACACTGTGGCTTCCTTCACATAAAATATTTGCAATGCTTTGATCATTTCCCTCCCTCATTATTTGGCTCCTCCACTGGGAAAGATATATTAACACCAGACACTTTCCACTCTAGGTAAAAGGGCAACCTTCTCCCTGGGGACACTCTCTGTCCTGTTCAGTTTTACAGTTTGCCTTGTTATTGACACTGACAATGAACGTTGGCTACTTATGGAAATTGGGGACATAACTCTCACCATAAAACATTCACTGGATTAGGCCCAACCCACCAAACAAATTGATGTACACAAGGGGAACAATATAAAAGCTATCAGCAGGGCACAGGTTTATTTTATGCAGATGTACAGTTTGCATATTATGGGACTCAACAGCACTCAAGTTTCCAATAACTCCTTTCTTTTGCTTGACCAATTTTGTTCATTACTTACAGGTCCCTGCAGAATTCAGAGCTGTTATTACAAACATATACATTACAGCAGGAACACAGCCTGACATGCAGAGCTGCTTAACAGGGTTTTCATCAGCTGCTTTCCCTGACATTTTTCATTTCTCTTACGCCCTGCTTTTAACATCTCAGTCTTCATTTGATACATAAAACAAAAGGAGTGGGGCATTACCAAGGAATGTGTTCATGGCTGAATATAAAAAGAATCACAGAATGCACTTGAAGCATGAAGGCTCCACAGGCAATTCCCATTCCTGTTTGCATATGCAATCTGCACTGGCAAAGTTATCCTCTTTTCCTATATCAGATTAACCCCATTAAATAAAAGCATTCTCAAAGCACAGATTCATAATTGAAAATAATCCATACTGAGTTTTAGGTCTCAAACTCAAAAGTATGCCTGTGTATTTGTGAAAGATTTTTGTGACATTTTCCAAGGACTGCACTCATGAAACTGCACACCACAGGCTGATGTTCAGAACTCACCCATCTCCAAGGACATGAGCCAAAATAAAGTGTCCTTTGATGACTGAGGAGTGATTGTGAAGTTCAAAATTTTGATTAATTGAGGTAAGAGAGTTGGCAAAAATAAGAAGCAGTTCTCTAACCTACCAAGATGGCAATAAAGTGAGTGTCTGATGGTCGTCAACTCAGGTCCATCAGGACCTGAGGCAAGTCTAGTCTGGCTCTAGGACACAGTTCTGACTCACACCAAAAAGTGTATTTTAGGTGGGGTTACATTTACTGAAGAATGGTCTGTACCCCAAATCGAATTATTTGTTGTGATCCAAACATTCACAGAAAAGTAAGAAATGCCTGCTAATTTTTTCAGCTCACACATCAATACTAGTGGTGTCTGTCTCAGCACAGAGAAGGCTGAAAGAAGACCTAGTACATTTTTCCCTAGATGTTTTCTACTTTGGTGTGGGGTATAACTCTTTAACATGAGATGCTTCATGATATGAAGAGGAGACAGAGTGAAGGCTCACACTCTGTGGCCAAAGGAGGAGAAAAGAAAGCTTTCCTACTGATGCAATCCTGCTGCAAACCCACTTCTGCTCCCCTCAGTGCATTTCCGTGAGTGCCCATTCTCACCAAACCTCTGGTTTCCTTGGCTCCCAGCTCAGCTCTGATGCTCGGGCTTGGCTTGGCCCCAGCCATGGCCTACCATGATGGATGTGGGATTCACACTCCCGAGCCCTTCACTTGCATTTGGAACTGGCTACGACATTCTGGGCAAATGTGGGTAATTTTTCTGATCCCCATAACTATCAGCAGGCAGCAGGAAACCCGAGCTGCCTTGGCTCACATGTGATACCAGCACTGCTGCTCTGCTGCCACAGGAGGGTTGTGTGAAGTGCCCTGAGCTCTAGGGGTGTCAGTGCCAGCAGCCTCAAAGCAATCCCAAAATCTGACTGTTCATACAGTTACTCTGAAGGTGTGTCCAACAACAGCACAGCCCAAAGGAAAGCTGTGAAGGGCAGGGGGAAACTGGAAGGAAAAAGAAAGGGGCTAAAAAGTTTGGAGTTGGTGTTCACTATTTTAAATATTGCCTAATTTTTTTTGTCAAGACCTCTCCATTCATAATGCAGGATGCTTAGTCTCATATCTATAATGGTGAGGAAACACATCCAGAATTAGTCAGTCTGTCACCTAAAACAATTCCCAAACAACACCTTGCAACCTGGCAAGGAAACCTGTTCCCCTTAACATCTGAGAGGGTGATGATTCTGACCATGTGCTGCTGAGGGAGCTGGGG
>JAWWLZ010000139.1:3236589-3248639 GCA_035041345.1 Poliocrania exsul | reverse complement strand
GCCATGATCTGGTAAAGGGCCTGGAGTTGGACCAAGGGTTGGACTTGATGATCTTGGAGGTCTTTTCCAACCCAATCGATTCTAGGATTCTGTGATTCACACTCCCAAAGACAGGATATTGCCATCCTGTTACACACTCCAAAGCAAAGCTCAGGTAATACAGAACTCATGAGGACTCTGTTCTCAACACTGCAGCACTTCAGCAAAGTACAGCCTGCATTCCTCTTGGCTCTGGCTGCACTGCACAGCACCCACAGGGCAAAGCAGGAGGGGTGGAAATCCAAAACAAACGACCGGAAAATTCAGGAGTGCTGTTTATCCTGGAGCACTGGAACATGCCAAAAGCTGCATGAAGTTGTACCACTATGGAATGAGAAAGGTCTGAAAACTTCCTTCCATCTCTGGCAAATTCTGGCTGATACCCAGGGAGTTCTCAGAACACAACCACATACACAAACACCCACCAGACTTTGAAAGTGACTTTCAGTAGGAGATCACTGCGCTGGGGCCTAATCCTGTTGCACAACCAGAACCAAGTCTGGCCAGTGAAATACCCATCTTGCAACACTAACTAGATTGTCACAGATAATTAAAAAAGGGCATAAATTTCTACTTTGCTGTTCATTTTCTCAGGTAAGAAGCAATTCTGAACCTCCTTCCCACTGTTAATACAGATATGAACAGTCAGATCCCTGATTATCTGCCTGTGATGGAGCTGTCCCAGTTACCAGGAGGAGCCGTGACATTATTTGACAACACTGCTCACTTGTCAGAAGCAGCAGCACTTTTTTTATTAAATTTTACTTTGCTGGGACATCTGTTTAAGACTCTGCCAACTGCAAGATTTTGTTTACTATGCTAAGACACTTCTGCTCCTACAGTCAGGTCCAAGTCTTATCAAAATTAAAGGGCTATTTTGAGCGTGTTTTGAGCCATCTCTGATTGCTTTAAGCTTTGGTGGTATTGTGAGACAAAAAAAAATGACAAACCTAACCTAAAAATAGTCAAGAAGTAGGTATTAATTAATTTTTTAAAACCTGCAATTTGCAGTGATATTTAACCCATCTTTCAGAGATGCAATTTGACAAGTATGTAATTATACCTGGCCAGTGATAATCAGGGAGACAGACAAAATAAGGCACATTTATGGTGACCTTTCTTAATTGAACTCTGCCTGCAATTAATTATCCATTGTCTGTATGTGTATTATTTACAATCAAGAAACAATTTTCTATGATTACAACACATTTTTCTAAATGAAAAATTATATACTGAGTTGTTTAGCTTCTTCTACCCCAAATCAACAGATGTTTTGAAAAATACACAAAATTTCAGCTTGAGGGAAAAGAGGATTCAGTATCAGAGGTGTAATAGTCTGCTTTATAGGAATTTAAAAAAAAGGTAACTCAGTTGTATCTTGTGAATGCACACCCTTATTTTAGCAATTAATGGAGCCATTGTAACTCTCTCCAATGATTTCAGTGGCCTCCAATATAAGACTCCAGCCCTGGGAGCTGCTTCCAGTTCCCTTGGCTAAATGGAATTTGTTAGCTCTGCATGTTAATTTAATTTATACCACCAGGTTTGACAGTCTACCTGGGAGGCAGAAAGGCTGTAAGTTAATATTTTAAGGTATACTATGTTCCTTAAACTATATGTGTGCATTAAGTGAAGGTAGAAGTTAACAGAAATTAATTTTTATGTAATGGAGTACAGTGTAAACTAATGACAAATAAAGGAATGTGAGTTCCCACAGTGTAACAAAATATTCTGACATGCACATGTGCCCCCTGGGAACTGGCACCTCATGCTCTGTGTGACAGATGGTGCCAACAGTGGGCTCTGTTGTCTGAGGTGACTCACCTGGAATCAGTTACTGCTCCTGAGTGCAGCCAGGAATGTCAGCATTCTAAAGAGCTCAGTGACACAACCAGTCCTTACACTGGATTTACAGTATTGGCATAATGTTTAATTTTAGTATCTGCAATGCTTTTCCACTTTATGTGTACAAAAATGAGAGGGGTGGTTACAGTTGTACCCTACACTGAGATTAAAACCTCATTTTCCTCCCCTAATCCCAAAGCCAAAATGACTTTGTTTTCCGTACTGATCCACTGACCCCTCAAGATAAACAGATATGTATCTTTAAAATGCAATTTCAAATATAATTGTGAATGTTATAATATTTAAATATGCAAACTGGTACACCACATAAAAATTAGTGAAATGACACAAAAGTAAATGGGAGAACAAAAGATTCTTACAAACCATATTGGCTATTCCTACTGGATCTTAAACTCCTGATTTTTTCATGACATGTTTATTCTGTCTTTAGTGTACATTCCTTGGGACAGATAATTTGTTATGGCAGCTGAAGGCAGCAAATTCTGTAAAAATTTGAATGTAGTATATTTACCCAAAAAACACTGGAAAAGATGTCTGGGCCCAAAAGCTACTGAAACCCAAAGGAATATTTTGATTCCAGCTGCTTTGGATCAGTCCACAAGTGCAACTGCCTTGTGCATTTGTAAATAAACATTTTAGAATATTAAGTCATAAAATACTCCTACTTTCTTGTTTTTGTGTAATATCTCCTTCCCTAGACTTATTCCCTTTCCAAATTAGATATTATACACACACATATCCACACAGACCATTTTCCACCAGAGGGACTAATGATGTTGAGGTATCACAGCTGCCTTAGTATCCATCCTCTTCCCTGTTCTGCTTCTGCCTCCATTTCTGTCCATTATTACTGCAGAATTATACATTCTGTCCAACTGCACCTCTGGCTAACACCAGATCTCCAGAAGGGCATTTCAATGACTCTGAAATTCCTGATTCCTCTCACTTTTGACTGAGGTTCAGAGTTTCCAAAGGCAAACCCAAGTTTCTCACTGAGATTAATCCCTGACTGTACTCAGGCTCTGTGCACCAAACACAAACATTCAGCAGTCCCTTGGCAATTGTGCTCTACCTTACAACTCTGAAATGGATTTTTCTACAATGCCAGTGAGAACTTGCATGTTTACCAGCTTTGTGCTCCAGTGGCCCTGGAGAAGAAAATGCCCAGGTATTAGCAATAAGCACCCTAATAGATATTCTCTAATTAGAATTTCCATGATACCTGAAGTAATACCTCTTAATGTAGGCTCCAAACCCATGTGCCAAGGAAAGCATTTAACTTCCACCTGTACTTGGATATGCCACCCACATGACTGAATGCACAGAGCAGAAGAGCACCAATGAAAAATGAAAATGAATGCCTTGCTTGCTCTTCCAGCAGAGATGTTTGGTTCCTGTGCTAACACAAACATCTCACATGTATAATCATTTGCTTTACAGTGACCATGACGCAAATTTAAGCATGGCACAGAGCCATTCCAACGCAAGCTTTCAGATCCCTGCACGGAGGATCTCAGGAGTCTCTGACCTTCAACAGCAATTTCATTAAGCAATGAGAATTTTCAGAACTGTTTCTCCTCAAAATAAAAACTGAATAACAGAACAAGAGTCAGTAAAACACTACAAATAGTGCCCAAATATTACAGAACTGTTTCCTTTTTCCCCTGATTGTTTTTTGGTTATTTTATTTGAAAAGACTTGAGCTGGTGTGAAGTAAAACCCATTCTTTTCAACCTGGAGTAGAACAAGGGGTTACCTCCCCCATAAGCACTAGGAAGCCTATCCAATGAAGGAGGCCATGTCAGGGTTTGTGTGCTGGCTGTGGTGGAGGGCAGTGATGCTGATGGAATGTGAGTGCAGGTCCTGCTGCTCTGATTGCCTTTCCAAACCCTGTCCGGAATGGAAACAAACCCCAGTTGTGACAGGCAGAGATCTGATTAATTGAGAGTGGCATCCTGAGCCTGGTGCTGTGACCCAGTGACTGGGAATGGCCCTGGAGGTTTCAGCCCCATGTCCTTCGCAGGGCAGCAGCCACAGACAGAACAGGACTGCCTGGTTCAGTTACATCAGCCCACTGCAGGTTACAAATTTCAGGATCACGCAGGGCCTGCCCTGGTTTGGCACAGACAGGCACAGCCAGCCCTGGCACTGGAGGCTGCTGACAGACTGCCAGCCATGGTGCAGATGGTGGCAGCACAGGAGCGCTAATTACCGGTGACATTAATGATGGGGGAACCTGTCTGTGCTCAGCTCATAAACACACGCAGTGTGTCTGCTATTAATATTTTTCCCCCAGATAACAAATTGTTTGGCTTTAATGGTAGAGAGCAACAAAACAGAATTATCTGTTCATTGGAGAAATTTGTTTTCCGCTAATTGCTCTAAACAATCAATAACAGAATTACAGCTGGCAGTACCCACTGAGAACAGAGGCAGAGAAGTCAAAGTCAATTAGCTCCCTGTCGCAGGATGCACTCAGATGGAAAGAGTCATTACAACAGCGTGTAAAAGTCAAACTACAAAGTGTGCAGCTCCACAAACAAAGCAGCCCTGCATGGAAACTCTAACAGAGGGCTTTCACATACCTGCCAATCCTTCACAGAGCGCTGCAGTCCCCTGTTTTCCTTTAGGTGCTTCCAAAATGATGAAAGAAGGATCCTTGATCTCAGGAGCACACCAAGGCTGTAAACCTTGGAAATCATGATTGAGAAACATCTGATCTATGGAAAAAGAACAATCAATCAGCTCAGTTTTGTGTCATTAGTGCAAATATGATAAACATGGAGAAGCTAAGGTCTCCTCAGGGGCTAGGGAAATATTATCCAAGTAGGCAAAAAGCTGCCATAGTTGACCTCCCAGCCTTTTCATCACTATTCTCAATGAATTTCCCCTGCCATGGGTTTGTGATACAACAGAAAGCACATATACACAAATATATACATATACACACACATATAAATACAACATGACTGTTCAGGATGAATATTTTAACTAGTAGCAATTGGAGCAAATCAGCAGTCCCTTCAGAAGGACAAGTCACCTTTTCTAGAGGTATTTGAACGACATGTAGAAGAGGCACTGAGGGACATGGTTGAGTGGTAGACTTGTCAGTGTTTGGTTTACAGGTGGACTCAATGATGTTAACGGTCTTTTCCAACTTAAGTAATTCCACAGTTCTGTGACCATTCATACCAGAAAAAGAATCAGGTATGTAATTTAGACCTTTTCTGTTGGAATAACTTCTCACTGCTGTTTCCTCAAGTCCATGCAGCTTTAGATTTACTGTTTTAAACATTACTCATGGCCTGCTAGTTTTGTACATTCCATTAAGTAACATTTTAATTTGTGTTGAACACAACTCACTTTGTATGTTGGAAGAGTCAAGTCCCCATTATTTCACATTAAATCCTTGCACCACACAGTGAAAAATCTTAATATCACATATTTTGTCCTTGCAAACTGACATCATAGACGTCTGCCTGAACCCCTGACTGATTTAACTTCTCTGCTGGGCTGAGTTGCCAACCCTTCCAGCACAGAGTGGCTCTGGCACGAGCTCCCTGAACGACAGCGCTTCCCTCCCCCCGACCTTTCCATCAGGACACTTTGCTGGGCAGGTTTATTTTTCTTCAGCAATGTCTCTAATTTTATACAGGGTAAAAATTGCTGGCCACCCAAGGTCTTAATGCACTGAGCAGTGTTTTCAGTGGTGATGTAATGCTGTGTTTGAACACACATTATCTCCCCACTTTATGCTGCTGCACACAAAGGACTCCACTGACTGTTTCATGCCAGAACACTTGCAAAGGCATCCCAAAGTTCTGTGATGGGCCACCTACTTTTCCATGAGTTATCAGAAACAACGCAGGCAGCTTATTTAGGAGTGAATAATAATGACTGGCTCTTCTGGGCTGGGAAAGATTTCCATACATCCTCACAGCTCTCTCTATTCAGAGCTTGTAAACAACAACAGTGCACAAACCCTACAGCCACTAATTTAGCACCACATTGTGACTCCCTCTGTTTCTTTCCATTTGCCTCAAGCAAAGTCAAGTTCCAGTGACCTTTTTCAGCCAATATATGTGAAACTGGCTTGTGTGACCTCGGTACTGTTTAGCACAAAGCATTAAGTAAGCACCTAACACAAAGCAAATAGTACAGTCTGTTGACCATGACATTCCTGTGAATGGGCTTATGTTGGTTTGCCCACACATTAATGAATAATTAAGTTTTGTTGAAAGGGAAAACAAACATTTTGTTTCGTTTTGCTGCAAGACATTACTAATCCAGAGGCTATTCTGCTGCAAAGGAAGGAATGGAAAAAAAGGAAAAGGAATGGCAAAAAATCAGCATGTTTGACAGTTCTTGGTTTTTCTCCTTCACCAGGATTCCTGTGAAATGAAGACAACATTCCTCCCTGGCTGTGTGGGTAACAACAGCCGGTTATATACCTGTATAACATGCTCTGTTTTCCTCTGCAACAGAGGGCATGTGGTGTTCAGAATGGAAACTTGATACAGGAGGAAACATCTCTCTCATACACACTCTGGTTTACAAAGCCACTGACAACATTTTCAAAATTGCTCTGAATGCCTTGCTTACTCTTCCAGCAGAGATGTTTTGTTCCTGTGCTAACACAAGACACATTTCCACTGAAAGCCAGCTGAGTGCTAACATTTGCTCTTTATAACATAACCCTCTGCGGATGAGACCAAATTCTGCTTTCCTGCTCATTTTGGCAACTACTGTGTCATCCTGAATCACAAGGTTTGCTTATGTTCTGTAGCATATATTTAAATTCCTGAACTCTGGAATTCTCATATTTAATCTACACACTCCCATGGTGGGTGTCTAACAAAACCTAAGTCAGTCTAAGTCATTCAACTTTAGTTGTTCCCTCACACACATGAAGTGTTAACACAAATGAAGGGAAATCTTTTATCATACTTTTTGCTCACCTGAAATGCAAAGTGCAAAATTAAATTTCTACCAAGAGCAACCCAGCTCATTCCTCTCTCTGCACTCTGCTGCACTCCACCATGCACACAACGTGGTAATTGCTTTTGCTTGACTTGTTCCAACAGCCATTTTCCTGATGTGACAGCCAGGGCACTAATATATTTATGCCCTTTGTAATTGGCCAGCGCCGCTTGTAATTAGGTGCAAAGTTAATTAAGTGCAATACATCTAATAACTGCCTGCCAGTAACTGTAAGGTTTGATTTAGCGCATGAACTGTCAAGGTGTCAGAATGGTGTGTTAAAAAATAAGTTGCTAACAGGAAAACAATCCTGCCACAAGCCAGGGGAAAGCACCGTGACACTGAGCCAAGGAAAGGAAAACTGAGTCAGTGCTGGCTATTCCCAACACTGGGAAATGTCCCACCTCCATGCTGGAAGTTGTATTAATTGAACAACAAATTGAAGTATTCTTCTATTTACCAGCCAATGGCTTCTCTTATAGACAACCCTTCCCTTCAGAACCTATACAGGTGGTATAGAATATTTTCAAGTCTGTAAATGTCAGTAAGAGACCAGATTTAATTTTTTTTTAAATTAATGCATCAAAAGGGTTATAAAAAGAACAAAAAGGGCTCAGAGAGTCACATTTCATGTTTAGGGACCTGGTGCTGTTTGTTTCTTTTATTGCACAAAGTACAGCTTCTCTTCTACTGAACCTTCCATATTCTTCTTCCTTAAATTCCACTTTGATTTGCCTGAATGTTCCTTTCCCCTCCAACCCTGCCTGGTATGAACTGCAAAATGTCCTTTCCTCAGGCAAGGCAGGCAGGGCAGGTGCAGAAGAAAAGCAGAGCTGGTCAGCAGGGTTAAAAACCAACCACCCAAATAACAAAAGTTCTACACACAGAATCACACAGGACCATAGTTCAGTAACACTTGGATTATTAACACACTCAGATGGAGCTCAGAAACTCACACCTGTAAGACATCAAGAGGGAAGGCACGGGCAAGGCTCTGAAGCTTTCCAGGCCAGCAGATGCAAATAAATTCCTGGAATTTGTACACACACAGGATGGCTCACAGACCTTGAGGAATAATCTGAGTTCAAGGCAACACTGCTGCCTCACCAGCAAAGCTTTCTTCTCAAAATACTTCACAAAAATCCATGTCAGATAAGCCAATCTCTGGTTTGTTATTATGAACTGATATTTGATCAGGAAAATCATGCTCTAGATTGACATGAAATTAATAATGCTTGTTGTGTGGTGCCCAATGCCAAAGGTGAATGCTAATGGCTCTGAAATCCTAACGAATGCCAAAGTACTCCTCCAAGCTTTGATTAGTGCTTGTGTTGTGCAATTATGCTTTTCTATAATTACTGTGAATTACCATCATGATATTATTATTCCCATATTTTCTATTCCTCTGAAATTCTCAAAATTTCCTGCAGCTGAAAATGGATTTCATTTGCATTATCACAAGCTTTGATTGTTTAATGAAAAATAATTCCATGCAGACTCTCATGTTAAATTGTCCATTTAAAATTTTCCTGTTATCTGGATTATGTTGAAGTGTCCCTTCTTTCACTTACCATTTGCCTCTATTATCACAGCCACTGCCCTCACTCTGTGCCAGATTTCAGGCAGAAGGCAAAAATTAAAGACATTTTTACTCATATCCTCAGCTTTTGCCTGGAAGCCCTTTCTCTGCATGTTCTCCCTTTGCCCTAAAGTTCCTTATTTAGCAAGTTTAAATATGCCAGGACTTTTCAGGAAAATGTTGTAGCTATGCTAAAAAGATTATTTTCTTTTTTTTTCTTTTATTGCAGTATGGTCTGCAGAGGAATACCTTGGACTCGCATGTCAAAATGTGTGTAGTACCAGAACCAGTAAAATCCATTCCAAAGCCAAGTTGCAAAAATTGTGGGTTTGTGAGAGTATGTAGGAGCCTCAGAGCCACTGAGCTTAATAATTTTAACAAAGAACACCAGGCAGACATGGCCTTCACAATTAAAAAGTATGAAAGTGTCCCACAGCCTAGAGAAGAGCTCACCTGATATTTGGACTATTCCTTTCTGCACCTGTCACTGCTGCCTGAAAAGTGTGGATGTTTAAATGGATGGGAGAAAGTAGACAGACAGAATCTGAACTTCCACATTTAGTGGAAGTCAGTCAACTTTTTCTTGATTTACACTGAAAGTTTTAATTTCTAGTGCAACAAAAATGGAAAAACCTTGTGATCTTTGCACAGTCTGGGTCCATCTCACTTTCTCTTTGCTGCCTCTAAATTAAAAACATCCATTAAAGTATTTCTACTAAAAGAGTGATTCAGTTATCTTTCAAAACAGATTTTTTGAAGCTATTTTGTGATGTGATCCAAAATCCTGGACTAGAATATGGTCCAGATAATCAAATTTATTTTATGTATTTCACTACATATACACATAACATTGTTATTTCCACCTCCCTTCTTTCCTGTCTTTTTCAACTGCTTCCATTTTCACCTCATATATGCATCTGATTTTTCTCTTTCTCTCTCACATACACACAATTCTCCTGTGCCAAGTGTTAATATAACACGTGTGGTCACAATTTCACACTTGTAATATTCAAATAGCTTCAAAGTTAGTCAGAGTAAGTTTGACCATGGCCATATGCACATGAAAGCCTGGTTCAGATGAAGGAAAACAACCTTTTCTTTAAAAAAATAAAATCTTATATGAGGATATTTATCCCTTAATGATTTTTTTTTCATTTTCACCATGGATATTAACAAATGGAAATACTCCATCTCTGACTTTATCATGATGAGGGGGAAATTGAGCCCACATTGAACATCTGTGGGTTGTCTCTTTCAAAGCAGAGCTCCACCAGTCAGATTCCAAAGGCAAAGCTAAGGAATGCTGGCTTTCCCAGCATCCCAGCCTGCTGCCCATCAGCTTGACTTGGAGCCACAGTGCACTGGGAAGGGCTGTTGTCCTTGGGTATCCAAAGCAAGGCTCCATAAACAAACAAGGTGGAACAAGTCATGCACCAGGCACTTGCCAGTCAGCCAACCTGCTCCAACTGGAACCAGCATGGATGGCAATTCCTAGAGAAGCCCCCACCCACACTCCATGGAAACTTCCACTCTGCCACCCACATGAGCACTGCCCAGGCTTGCCCCTCATATGGGAGGTCAGCACAGATTCTGCTTGTTTCAAAACTTTTCTTTTCTATTACAGATCAGCTTCAAGGGCCGCGGAGAGGAGCTAATCCTACACACATGTGCCTCTGGTGAGATGGCAACTGTCCCTGCCTAAGGAATTAACATCCCTTTTAAAGTTATCCTCTTCATTCTGAGCTTCCAACAAACAAATCAAACCCAGCATTTAGCAACTGCATGTTGCACATCACCAAAAAGCCCTTTCAGCTCTTGAGGCTGCACACACTGTCTGCTGGAATGGCCTCAGGCACTCTGTGACACTGAGTTATAACCAGTGACACCCTCTTTCCCACCCCACTGCACTGAGGTACCCCCACTGTCTGCAGAGCCCCCACATGCTCTTATGAGGGCAGCATGCGCTGGACAACAGTGGGAACACATTAGTAAATATTTCTTTTATACTCACACACAATAGCCACAGATTTAACCAGCCCTCCAATATTTTCCACTGGAGTATTGCAGCCACAAAGGTTCCAAGCCTTGGAGAATAGAGGGGGCTTAGGTTATTATGGCTCTTCAGTCAGTTTTACCTAGCCCAACCCATTTTGCTCTCCAAGGCTTGAAGAAAGCACCCAGTCACATGTCATGGCACAGGATGGAACGAGCACAGTCATCTGGGTTGCTCTTTCCCTACCAGCCCTCAGACACTCCAGGTTTGGCTGCTCACCTTTCCCTACAGTTTAAATTCTGTGTGAGGATGTCAGAACTACTTCAGCTCCCAGTGGTTCCCTGAGTTTGGAGAGACTGCAGCCAGGGAGCTGGGTGGTCCTTTCCAGTCAGAGGCTCTCTGTGCTCCCAGGAAGTGGCAGTGCCAATCCCTCACTGAGCTCCATGAGTGCCCACACTCCCTCCCTGTGGCACTGCACACTGCAGAGGGCAGGGATCTCCCTTCCCTTCAGACAGGGAAATGGTCTGATGGGCTCATATCCATTAGCACGTGGATATTCTGTTTATAAATTCTTATAAATCTACCTGCCTTGGTTAATGTAGTGGCTCTTAACTGCTTTGTGGTTAAGGGGATTTGGGAGGGAGTTCTAGCCCAGGATCCGCTGCTTAGGACACAGACAGATTAATCACTTTCCTCCCCATGTTACTATTGCTGATGGCAAAGTACAGAGTTATTCAAGAGCAGGAAGCTGTACATAAAAAGTCCTTATTGTCATTAAAGCACACTCCTTTTCAAACTCCACTAAACTTCAGTAAGGTTTAAAAAAAGTGCTGCTGTGACCAGTCAAAACCACCATTTGTTTGCACAAAGCTGGTTCTACCTGTGACCAACCAAGCCACCTCATGTAACAGTGGCCAAACGTAGAAAGTGTGAACTCTCTCTAGGCAGCTGCACCCTGCCTGGAGGGATGCATGAATTCTTGCTGTGTTAGAGAAGACACACACACACAAATCCAGTAGTTGTACACACCTGTCTAAGGCTTTCCTTGGACAACCAGAGACCACATGCACTAATGTACAGCTTCAGTCCCCTGGATCAAACAGCTGTGAAGCTCCTGACTGGCTCTTTGAATAATCCTCCTAGTGGGAGTCAGACACACCCCACACACAATAGTGGCTGAACCTGCACCACACTGAGGTCAGTACGTGGTAAGAACTCCCAGACACCCCAAGTTATGCTGGGGATGGTGGGCCCAGCTGGCTGCTGTCACAGTGACACCAGAGTCACACGCTCTGTCACTCACTTCCCAGGCTGCAGTTTCAGTCACTGTGTATGACAAACCAGGCTGGTCACCCCATTGCATTTCACACTGCACAACAAAAGAATGTCATCTGTTCTAGATAAAAACTGGACTGTAACCAACTGGCTATCCATAAACCCTGTCCTGAAGGCAGTATGTAGCACCAGACTATGGCAACGTTTTGGAGTCTCTAAAAGGATCTTGAACACAGAGATTATAGAATCATAGAATCGATTGGGTTGGAAAAGACCTCCAAGATCATCAAGTCCAACCCTTGGTCCAACTCCAGTCCA
>JAWWLZ010000139.1:3179487-3196620 GCA_035041345.1 Poliocrania exsul | reverse complement strand
GACCGTGTACACTGGGAAAATTAACTCTTTTCAATCCTCATAAATTATCAAAAAGGACCCTCATGTGTGAGTTTAGGTGATGCAACAGTCCAAGACTTTCTTTTGTGAAAATAACAATCATATGAAGAGAAACTAATATTTCATTAAAGTATTTTAAAAAAACCCTGTGGATAGGTGCATGGTTTTATTCTCTTCCAAATAAGGTTTCTTCAAATGGGCATTTTTGTTGGAAATCCTGCAAATCCATCTCAAAAGGAGCAATCTGGGTATAATGAAGAGACGTGATGAGACTAACAGAGCTGTCTACCCTCAGTCAGTGGCAACTTAATATCTGAAACTGAAAAGGCTAAAAAAAATAAAGTTTTTGACTTGGTGTCTTCCTGAAAATAAATTTAAAAAAAAGTGGGTAAAAACCAATTCATTCTTTAGTGCCAGTCATTTACCAGCATTAATGGAAAATATTCTGGTTTCAAAGGCTTGATTTGACAAAAATTACTGTGAATACTTTCCTGAAAGAAAAGCAGACTACTAATAAATCCCTGGTGCTATTCACAATCATTGTCCCTGGAAATTATGCCTGGAGCTTTAAGTTATGATTATTAAATTACAGATTTACACCCGTCAAAATGTTCTGACATTTTCTAAAAGAGTGGTGGTACCCAAAGTGAAACACTTGTAAGAAATTAAATGTAAATTATTTTTTTTTTACTTCTAATGCACTTGTAAAGGCCTGTTTAATGAATCTGAAATAGAAAACTTGCTTTTTGATTACAATAACCAGCAATGAGAAGAATTTATTTTTATGTCTTGCCTAGAAGAGAGTGCACAGTGTCTGCAATTTGAGTGTACTACAGATTTAATTGTATCTTAAAAGAAAAGTGGAGGTAAAAATAGACATCATTATATATGGTCTCCACAGGTCTCCATGACCTCTCTCCTTCCTCCACAGGGATGAAAAGCTACATTTTATTTGGGAGAAATAAATTCAATTATGTCTGAGATGAAAGACAGTGGGAACAGAATAGGTGTCTTTCCCATGCTCAGTAATTGGGAATCCTACCTCGTACTAGATTACCTTTTAATTGAACCTTCCTGATAATTATGCCATTTAGGTTGCAGAAGCATATTAATAAGTACAGCACAGCATCAACTATTCATAAAAATACTACAGACTGGGGAGCCATAAAAAGAGATGGAATGGAACAACCCAATTAGGAAGTTTATCATGTCAAGGTAGACAACTTAATAGGAAATGCTTTGTGTAGCCAGATGTGCTCTCTGTCCTAAATGCCAGTGATTCTGATGCAATGATGGGGGTGGTAAAAAATGAGTTTTACCTTAAAAATAAACAAACAATTATTCTTACTTTCTGGCTACTGCCATAATTGTCATGAAAGTCCTTTAGCATGTTCAAGTTTGGAGACTGAGGCAGGGAGCTGCTGTTTCAAGAAGAAACAGCAACCAGTGGAGGATTAAAACATTCATAAGTGAGAAATGATCTGCAGTAATCTATGTAAAATCACAGCAGAACAGTTTCACAAACACTAAACAAAGATGTGGTTATAGGTGCTGTAACAGTGCATGGCAATAGGGCTATAAAGGTCCTCTCACTTTATTCCCTGTTAATTTATGCAGGGACATTTCTGGTTGGAACATTTTGCTTTGCCTGCACTTATTTGTGACAACTGCCCAGTCAAGAGAAGGCCACAGAGCATCCATACCTGACCAGGAAATACCAGGCAGGGAAGCAGAGCCCAAAGGATGCAAGTGGTCATCCAAAGCTTTATCCCAAGGGAGGGGCTGTGTCCCAGCTGCTCCACGCTACCCACACACAGCAGGAACAAGGGAAGGGAGAAGGGATTTGCAAGGTTCTCCTCCTGGCACAGCAGAAGACCTTATAAAGCTGAGTGCTAAGGCAGGAAGATGGCAGATAAAAGTCAGTAAATAAAAGTGCAGCAAGGATTCACTGATTTTTACAAGAAAGATGGGCTCCAGGCTAATTAATAAGCTTGGGAGTAGGATTCTGGAATGATTTTAGGTAAATAAAAATACCAGCTCAGTGCTTAGGACAATAGAATAGTAATTGAAAATTATTAGGGCAGGGCTGAAGAACAAAGCAGAGATCATCATTCCACACTGCAGCCTCTTCCACCCACATTTTGGATGCTCCAGCTTTGGTCTGTTGCCTTTTTTCCATCTGTCCATCCCACACCTCCACCCACCTTTCCCCGAGATAGACTTGGAAAAGGTTCAAAGGAAGAAGATAAAAGATAGGGGGAAGAGTTTCCATCTGTGGAGCATTAAATAGACCCTCAGGCTGGAGGAAAGGTGTCTGAGGGAAGAGAAAATACCCTGTAGAATCATAAATGGTGGGATAGTTGCTCCCTCTTTCTTCCAGCATGAGAGACAGGAAACCTCAGGTGAAGGTCAGAGGAGGCAGCTTCACAACAATAATGTGGTGTTTGCAGCACATGACCTTGAGTCAAGACACAGATATTTTAGTCACTGCATTCTGAGAAAGGTCAGGTGAATAAAAAATTACAAGAGGAACAACTTGACCATACTGTGCCACTGCAGACAGCAGCACTCCAGGCTATTCTTCCATTCCTCATAGGAGATGCATCCCATTTTTTTCTACAAAGGGTGCAGATGTTCCTTTCACAACATTCAGTCCATTTTCCCCCTAAACCTCTCATAAACTGATCCTAACACAGATAAGACAGTTGCTGAAAAATGAATAATTTAAAGCCCTGAAGATTAACCAGAAAGAAGAAAATATCATTGCTATCCCCCAACAATTATTCTCCAACAATGTACAAAATGTAACAAAAAAAGGAAAACCAAACTGAATGAAATCAGTGTTGTCACAGAGAGGACAAATGATCCTGCATTCTCCTCCACTATTTTAAATATTTGGGTGGAGATGAGAAAAGCAATACAGTTATAGGTTGAGGTGTTTTTTTAAAAAAGGTCAAATTCTCTTTTAACTGTACTGCTACAGGACTTTTCCCTGATACACTAATTTAGGATATGAAAAGGACATCAGTGTTTGTATATACGCAGCCTCAGCACTGGTAGTCTCTGCCTCCATAAACTGGTTTTTCCAAGCAGAGGAGTTACACATCCCAGCCATGTCCCCTTCTCCCTGGCAAATCTGGCCTTTCTACCAGCTCAGCTCTAAACTTTCCCTTTGCCTGAGATCTACCCTGTTTTACATTCACCTTTGCTGTTGTAGCAAAACACTGGAAAAGGCAGACAGGAGTCAGTTTCTTTGCTTGCACACAGAAGGGCTGATTTAATGTGACTGCCCCTCCTTCTGCCCTTCCACCTGCACTGCATCCCCTTCTCCTGCCTTTGAAGTCCATCCTTCTCAGCCTTTAAAAGAGATCTGGATAAATGAAACCATTCCATCTATTATCCCTGCTGCCTGAGAGCTTGGAGGGTGAGGAACATTTGCCTGAAAGCTGGGAACAGCTGGAACAAGCGAGAAGGGGAGGCAGGAGCTGGTCCATCACCTTGGAAGGAAGCTGCATTCCCACTGCTCAGCCCAGCACTGCAGGGGTATGAGGTGAGGGACATTCCTCAGGGGGAATAAACCACAAAAATCCAAAGCTTCTCATTGCTGTGCTCAGCAAGACTGACTTCTTCCCTGAGAGGTTTCCAGAACTTCCAGCAGGATCAAGGCTTTTCTGTATCAAACACTGTGTTCTCACATCTGAGGGAGTTTCTGACTCAAGGGACTACACAAAGGAAGAGCTATAAAGACAAAATAGGTCCTATTTCTAAACTCTCAGCAGGATAACGAGCCTGTCTTGTAGTTTCAATTTTCTCCACACACACTAATTATACTGCAAACTATTTTTTATATGTTGTATAGACAAAGGAAAAGAATCATTATAATTTTTCCCCATTTTTTAATAGTAAGAATAAGCTCCTTCCTGTCAGACTGGTGAAAGAAATCACTCAGGTGCAGGTGTGCTTCAAACAAATGTTAATTCTCAAAGCAGTCTTCCTCCTCAGTGTCTGACACTCTGCAGTGGTAGCTGAAAAACACATTGACAAGCACACACTTTATTTAAAACCAGTTTTGTCAAGTCACTGCCTAATCTAAGAGTTGGTGCCATGTGACAAGGCAGAGCTAATTAGCCAGGTAGATTTTATCAAGGAAGAGAAGGCTCTTAAATTTGCAGCAGAGGGAAGAACCTGACCTACTTTGTGTGTATGCTGGTGCTCTCATTTTAGGTGTTTTCACAGACTTCCTAAAGGCAGCAGCCAAATTCCCTATGCAGCCAATGTGGAAAGGCTTTGTGTATTTTCATACTGCTTAATCTAAGTGCTTTAATTTAGGGCTCAGTATCTCCCTCTTAAGAAAAAAATAATTTTCACAGCCTTTCAGACAGAAAATGGAAATAAATGCCATCAAACTCACTCTCCTCCAAAATCTTAAAATCTCTATTCAGCAGCACTTCAATATGAAGAAAAATGGGGAGTGCTTCTCCATCTCTCATTCTCTTCCACTCCAGACTGGCTACCTTTTGGGAGGATAAGCTTGAATGAAAACACCTTATCTGCAGGATTCAGCACGGAGATAACAAAGGGGAATGTAATGGATTGTCAAAATGCAGTGCTGGAATGTGATCTCACTTCTTGTGTCAGAGGGAACGTGAGTTCCAGGCTGGGACTGCCCGAAGGAACTCCTCAGCTCAGGGATACAGCACAGCTGTTTCCCACTCCTGCCAGGGCTGCCCTGGTGCCCTCCTCTCCTTCCCTTTGTGCCTTGAGTTCTGCATGAAGGAACTGCACATGGAGGTCAGGAAAGAGCCAGGGAACATTCCTGCCACATCCTAGTGAGTCCAAAGGACTGCAGACTCCTTTGCTGTAGCCCCTGTATTTCATTTTGGTCCAGATGAGGATTTAATTTGAAGAGTTCACTTCTTCATGGATACTTCAAAACCTGGAAGGCACTGATGGAATGCAGCCCTGTTATCTGTTTGTGATGATCTGAAGACACCTGGATTTAGTGGTGTTTTATTATTATTATTATGGATCACTCACCAGATGGTTCCAATAAAAATACTGCAGATGATGAATACACATGAATTCTTCACATCACTTTAAAGGTTTGCTTTTCTGAATTTCCACAGTGGAACTGGTCCCTTGGGCATGTTTTTTTGTTGCTAATTCCCTTCTCCAGCTTACAAACCACCAGATGCACAAGCTGCTTTCTGAATAATCACATCTACCTGTGGGGTGTGAGCACTTCTGCAGCACACATGGGCATGGCCACTGCTTTCTTTTTCCACAAACAGAAATCCACTGGAAAACTAATATAAGGCTCTCCATACGGAGCCAAAAGGGAAATTTGGGGGGTTTAGTGGAACAAGTGGAAATATTTTTTTCTTCATTCAGCCCTAATTAAAATTAATATCACTTTGGCTCAAACTAACACCACTAACTAAGGAAATTAGTGGTTCAGACTACCAGCTCACCAGGCTGAGATGCTGCTGCACATATGGTCGGTGTGATCACGGACTGTTCCTGAGAGAGGCCCATCTGGGTTACAGCAACCATGCAACAGAGACAGTGGGGCTTTGCCTCACTTGCTGCTGTTATTAACTTGTTTCTCTGTTCCACTCCACTTGTAACTAGAGATATTTGCTGTCTGCTGCCCATTTTCACCTCAGGCCTGCTCTCTCCCCACCGGCATCACAGCTGGTTCCCACCACTGAGGTTGTTCTGCCTTTATGACCTGGATTCTCTTCCCTCTCAGCAGCATCCCCCCTGCACGGCACTGGCAAAGGCATTTGCTTTAACACACTGTCACAGGGAAGAGAAATGTAAAGTTCTTTCTGTAACCCAAGTGCCAACCCGCAACCAGCAGGGGCATGAGCTGCCCTCAGACCCCGCTGTCAGCCCCTGCTGTCCCCACTGGCAGCAGGAGGGAGGCAGCGGGATGAGCTGGGACATAGGGCTGAGAGATGCCTGGGGCACAGGGAATACAGAATCACTCACCATACTGTGTCTGTCTGAAGTGCCAACACCCTGCTGACTGGGCACAGGGTGTCTGTGGGAGCTCAGCAAAGGCCTCCAGGAGGACAGACTGTGTCCATGCCTGGTTTGGGGAATAGCCAAGCATGACCCGTGGGCTGTGGTGTGGGTTTGGTGAGATTCCTGGCACAGCACAGAAGCACACGCTGCTGTCACTCTGCACTGCTCTAAGCAGAGAGCCCCTTCCTCACAAATGCAGGCACTGAGCCCTTCTCACAAATACACAGAATTTGTGCTTTTCTAATCAGCTCCTTTGGATGGAGTGTAATTTCTCAGCCCTTTTTTTGCAGTCCCTCTTTAATGTCAGAAGTCTGACTATACAAAAGCAGTGTGACCAAGACCTGTGAATCATTACCATTCTTACCCAAATATATCCCATCCTTACTGAGCAGTGGCACAAACAACCCCTGTCACAGCACACAGTCCTTGGGGAAACACCACTACCTGCCAGCAAAACTTTGCTTTACTTCCTAAGTGGTCACCCACGTCTTTCACAAAAATCCATTCAACAGGAAACATTCTTCCTGTTCTTTTTATAACTTGATTTCAAGTAGAAATATCTATTTTGTTGTTTGCATGCTTTGTTGCTTGTATGTTTGTATGTTCCAGGGCTGCTGCTCAGAATGTGTCAAGTATTTCCATCACTTCCAAATTATTTTAAAATTTAATGTTTAAGTTCCTGTTCCCCTGAGATTAACCCATTTAAGTAAGTTTTAGATGCTTATTTGGTTTCTATAATTTACGATTCATCTCCTAAAACTCTTTCCTTGCTTTAGCAAGACACATGCCCAAAATATATGACAAAAAATGATACAAATGTAACAGTTTAAAGTCCTACACCTTCATTATGCTGACTGAAAAAAGCAATAAAAAATAGAACTGTGCTAAAGCTTAGTTTATATAACACTAATTTAATAGGGAGATATTAAAGGACAGCTAAAATAGAAACGTGCCCTTTAGCCCAAAACTTAATTTCAGCTGAACTTGTGCTCTTTCCAACAGAACAGGAGGCCCATGCTAATTCTGTAAAAATGAACTTTTTAAGTTACACTTATTTATTAGTAGCATTTTCATTAGGACTGACAAAAAAAAGAAGTTTGCCCTTAAATCTTTAAGCAAAATATTGCCACAGTTCTATTACTGCAATTAAACTTGCCTTGGAAATTATTCACTCTATTACTTATCAGGATAGTCATATTTGTTTGTGGGGTTTGTTTTGCTTTGTTTTGTTTTCATTCTGGTTGTTTTAAACATGTTACTTCTCATAAACTTAGTCTCTTGACTTCACTGAAATCAGAGTTAAGCAGTTTCTTGGGAGAGAATTTACCAGGCAATAGGTGCTCCAGTTCATGCTAAATCAAGTGTATATAACACAGGTGATCCCATGATCAACATGACTGTTGGATACAAAGATTCCATCTCCACTGGTGGGCAGAGGAATCCCAGCCTGCAATGAGCAAATCTATTGCATGCAGTGGGTAAATATTTGTTGTACCAAGTCTCATAGTTGCTTCTCTATTATTTTTTCCAGTCTCATTAAAGTTGGATTATGGCTTAATATTGCTTTTATTGGCTCTGCTTTGCCTACCAAACAGCACAGTGAGGCTGTTACTCAGATTTTGAAACACTTTCACAGTAGCACAGACGAAACGAGCCTGAATTCCTGTGGAGGGACAACAAGAGAAGGAATAAAAGGCCACAGAAGCCTGGGAGGATGCAGAGCCAGGATCAGCACTGGTGGAAGTGATCCTTGGATGTCTGTGACAAACAGGCAGGGGGGATAATTGGAATGTGCTTCTACTCTCCTGAACAACTATCCCATATTTTCAGAGCCACTACCCAGTTGGCTTTAGAAAAGCAGCTGAGTTATTGTTCTATCAGTTAAAAGTAAGGAGTATCAACAATTATCCAGGGAAGTGTGGAACATGCAGCCCAAGAAATGGATTTCCACTTCCCAAATGCTATTGCAACAAAAATCTTTGCAGCAAAATAAGCACTAGCAAAGAGCTCTGTTTATCCAGAAAAGATCTCGACTTCTCTGACTCAGGGGCACTTGTGGTGACCAGTTCTGTGCACTTCACCTCAGGCTGTTGGGGATTTCCCATAATTATGCTTTGCAAGTAAATCACCACCAACATAACAAACACATCCAGACATGAGACATGAACAGAGAGATAGGTGGGATCTTTGAAGAGACAGCAAATGTGATGTGATTAGAGTTGCTCAGAAGACAGCCATGAAAGAACTTCCTGTTTGAGAGGATTTTGCCCACATCTCCTACCAAGAAGAATACCAAACAATAACTGATATTTCTAGGGGGCCTTTGGCCCAAGGAGCTAGCAGAACAAAGGGGGAATTCCACCCTAATTATCTAGGGTTTTGTTTTGCTTTATGATCAGGGACTTGAGGTCAGTGCTCCACCTTCAAGCCGTGCCTCTTGGAAGGGTGGGATGGTGCTGACCTTTGAGTCTCCCGTGGGGAATGCTGGACAGGCTGTGCCTGACAGACAAGATGCCCATGATCAATTACCCACTACAATATAACCAACACCCTGTGAGGATGGCACAGGCAGACCCACTTCACCCCACATGCTTTTCACAGAGGAGCAACCTGAGCAGTCCTTGTGCTTCTCAAACAGAAGCCCTGGAACTGTTGCCATTGCAAATACAGGCACAGGCAGGTTTAAGAATAGCTTAGTTTCTAAATGCACCTATTCCTTCTGTTATTTAATGTGCTAACTTGGTCTGTGCCTAAATTTAACTAGAATTACTATTGTTTGGGGTGGATGACAACAATCTCACAGCTAATAAAATATGTATTTGCCTCTGTTTCAACAGTTTCCCTGCACATGTGGAGCTCAGTCCTGTGCTAATTTTCCCTTGCATTTCACTGAAGGGCAGTTCCCCTGGTCACTACTCTTGATTTGCAACAATCACAATTTATAAGGACTGAAACTAAAATAACAGGACAAAATAATGGACAGACAGATGTCCCATTTGGAAGACTTGAAACAGAGGGGAAGGCCAGAGCATGCCCAGTCTGCCTGGAGTTCAAGAGGATAAGAGCAGGACCCAGCTCCAGCTCCTTCCCCCACCTCTTTCCAGCAACCAAATTTCAAATCTAAGCACACTCATGTGGATTGTTGTCTCTGTTTATGAGCAAATTAATTACAGGCATATTGGAAACATGAACAAATTAAAACCCTCTTGCTTTGTGTGTCTGCATCCTCTGGTTTGAATTTCCTGAGAGAAAATGGACAATTAAAACTAGACAGTTGTTCCCCAGCAAGTGCAAGTAAGCAGGGCTAGGGCTGGCACATGGCTGTGGGAAGGCAAAGCCCGACCAAGCAGGCAGGAGCTTGGGAAGGAGTCACTGAAAGGATTAACAGGGAGCACTACACACTCACAGTATGGATTCAGCCACAGCCAGTATGAGTCTGCAGCCATTTCCAGTGCAGCACGAGGCCAACAGAGGTCACAGGTACCAATAGCTCTGGAAGCCAAAGGAATAAATCCCAAGGGAAAGGATAACTGTGTGTAGGACACGGGCAGATGACTTCTAGAGGATTTTGCTGCAGCTGTCCAAAACATTTCTGCAAAGCCAGCTGTGAGCAACTAGGGACAGACCAGGAGTTGTTCCTCTGCCTCAGCCCAGTTTTTAAGCTAAAACTCTCCCACCTCTGTGAGGTTTGTGCTAAAAGGAGGATCTAGAACTGGCACATTGGCAATGATGACATGTATCTCTTCCTGATGCTGCTGCAGGGAGCAAGGGGCTAGTCTGTGGGCAGCACTGCCAGGGGCCTGTGGGAGCTGGAGGGATGCTCATGTGAGGGCAGCATTGCTGTCTGACCACAGAGCTGTGTGTGGCAGGGAGTGCCTGCTGTGACACTACACCCCAGCCATGGAGAGAAAACCTTCCAGGTCCTGCCCAGACACACCAGGGCTGTTCACAGCCTGGCCTGGAAGAGAAGATTAATGCTCCTTCCCATCAGCTTGTGTTTTCTTTCATCTAATCATACATGTAGAAACAGCACAGCTCAAGAAATAAACCCAATAAAAAACAGAGATAAGGTGTTTACTTTAGTATGTCCTTTCAGTCTGAGGGAAATGGTTAAACTCATCCCAAAGTATCTGAACACCAAAGACCAAGCTGCCTTTGGGACAGGAAGTTCAGTAAAGGTGTGGGACTCGATGCTTCTGGACAGTGGGTTCTGGACTCCCTGGGTTCACAGCAAGAGCAGGACACTCTGGGAGAGCCCAAGCCCTGATGGTGCAGCAGAGGCAAAGCCCTGCTTGCTGCTATATAAGGATGAGATCTCCAGGCCTGCAATCTCAGCAGAAGGAGGACAAGGTACTAATAAAGCACTACAAACACAGGAGTGTTTATAGGATGTGTTACATAACACCCCTCCTTGAGCTTTATGCTTCCCCTGCACTGACGAACACCATGGCATGGTTCATCTTGCTGCCTCTTTATATTAAAGGGAATCTAATTTTAAATCCAGAAACTGGGCCAAATTATCATTCATAAGAGCAAAGAATTTGCATCGTGCTCTGTTTACTGTTTCTATCATAATTCTTCCCCCCAAGTAACATGCATTTTTTTCTGTTTGCAGACTAATGCTGAAGCAGGAGCAGTTCCACAATTTCAGAATGTACTTTCAAATACATTAATTGGAGAAATACACTGAAAGGCTTAAGTAATTTTTATGATAGTCAGGGTAATAGATGGCATCTGTTGTTCTTTGCAAATAAATGTCAAGTCAGAAGCCTATGATGCTAAAAGATGTGAACAGCTGATAAGCAATGAGGCCAGAATACAGTGGGATAAAATCTTTCCACAATATATGGTAAGGAAGACAGTCTGTCTTCGCCTGGTTAACGTGAGGAGATGATAGTCAGAACCCCATGGAACTCTCAGGTTGAAAGGAAATGCAAATAAAGCCAAACCTCCTCCCAACCCACCCAAGAGTGAACACAATAATCAAGCTGCTGCCTCCAACAAGTCTGACTTCATGAAATATATGTCAACAACATGTATGTTCTGAGATAACAAGATTTTGGGCCGTTTTCTCCAGAAAGATGCGTGGTTTGATAAACAGATTTGCTCCGTCTGGTCTTTAAGGACAGTTTTGTAAATAGTTTGATTTATAACTGCTGGGTCCTGTGCCGGAAAGGAAGAGCAGCCACGTAGGAAACAGCCAACAAAACGCCCGTGCTGTGGGAGTGCATCCCTGGAGTACATGCAGGGGAGGGAGCCAGCTTTGGAGCTCTGCAAGAGGTTCAGCTGGCAGCACACCAGGAACATTGTGCTCCCAAATCAGAGGGAGTATGGGAAGAGGTTGGAAAACAGAGCACCTTCACAATATGTAACTTCTCATTGCAACTGAAAGCTCTCGTGGCTTGAGGGAAGAATGTAGGGGAGAAAACATAAAGGAGCAGGAACAAAAGCATGTGGGGAAGACAGGAGGAGTGGAAAACATGGAAATGAAAAGGGAAAAAGAGGGATTGAGTAGGTGAATGAATTCAAAGAGGAGCAAAACAAAAGGAATAGGAAAGGAGAATAAGATGAAAGTTCTGAAGTGGAGTGGATCAAAGACTGTGAAGGTGACCATGTCTGGAACCAGCAGGGCAGCCCTCAGGAGCAGGTCTGTGTCTGCTCAACTCAAATGCCTGCCCAAGGCTTGTTTCCCCCCAAGCCTCACACTATGTTTGAGTCCCCCACGTGTCAGTGTCTGCAGACAAGGGGCCTGATGGGGTGGAACATCAGCGCTGCTCCCAGGATAACCCAGCCCCAGCGGCAGCAGAAACCCCTGGAATCAGCTGAGCTGCGGAGTGGCCAGGGAGCACATCCACCCCCACCTGCCCCCAGGGAGCACATCCACCCCAACACTGCCCCCAGGGAGCACATCCACCCCAGCACTGCCCCCAGGGAGCACATCCACCCCAGGCTGCCCCCATGGAGCACATCCACGCCCAGGCTGCAGCCAGGGCTTCCAAAGCTGCTCTGTTTCCAGGAGGAATTAAAATAAACCTTTCAAACTTTTCTGTGGAACACAATTGTGTTGGAACATCTGCTTTCTAGCTGAAGACATTTTTTATTACTCTCTCAGTTTGGATATGACCAAGGACTCTGCCCCAGATCCTTCCAATTAAATATTTTGTTGTGGGAGACCACGATTTTTTTAACTGACCTTCTCTTGAGGTCACCACTCAGATATGTTACATACAAAATACCCAGTAAGTCAATAAAAATTCTTTTTCTCTCTGCTGTATATATACCTACAAATAAACTACCTTAATAAAGAAAAATGAAAAGAAAGATGCCATTTATTAAGTTGTTAATTGAAAAATAATTTGGTTGATGCATAATTAAAAGATACTTCACAAGCACCTGTTTCTTTCTTCAAGGAAGGAAGGAAACCTGAAATCAATACATGTCTCAAGGTCTGTTTCACAAGGGTTAGTTTAATTCTTGGCTGTAAATATTTGAGATTCAAAGAAAAGCCAGGCTAAGAGAGAAAGAGCCAGTTCACAGGAAATGCAGCCTTTGAGGTGTTGGGGGGACACCTGAGGCTGTTGTCTCCTGAGCTGCTGAAAACATTCCACATAGGAAAGAAATACAAGGTATTGGTGTTCAGACTAGCACCAAAAATGTGAAAAAATGGAGGTTCAGAGGGGGTACAAAAAATATGTCTCATACAAAATAATTTTTTCACTTATGTTTCACCCATTGAAAGCAATTTGGCTTTCTGAAGCTTCTTTCAAGGGGTCTCTTTAGGTATATACCGTTAAAACCAGAAATATGAGCCTGCTTATTTTAGTCAATGTTCAAGTAAAACCAAATAAAATAAAAAATTTATAATATTTCAAATTTGTAAGCTCTCCATTATGATGAAAGCTATTTTGAAATATTTAAAAAAATTATTACTTAGGATAAAGAATCTTCAAAGTAGTGAACTGATTTTCTTATTGAGGAGCCTAAACTTTAAATTTTCATGTCTGTTTTTCCTATCCCCTCAGCTGTGGAAGTCCTTGGATTCCAGCAGGGATTCTAAGGGTAAACAACAGTGAACATTTTGTCTGTGCTATTTTCTCAGAAACAGAGAACATAACATTAGAGGGAGTGTTATGCGTTCTCTGACCTGTCAACTCATTTGAACATAAGGAATAGTATTAAACTTTTCCCAGAGAAAACCAGATTTCAAGTCCATTAGTGTGGACAAACTGTCATTCCTGATGTCAAATCTGGTGTAGGAGCTCGATTTCAAGAATGGTGGGTCCTGCTCAAAGAGTTGAAATCTGAGCAGGACAGAAGGAAAATCTCTAAAGCCTTTCCCAATATGTAAATATTATTTTTGCAGCCTATTTGCAAACACTGATCCATCAGCCCTTGTTGGTGCTTCCCGGGCGAGCTGAGCTCACCCAGTGCTGGGCAGTTCCTCCTTTTCTACCTACATCTCATTCACAGTAAAAGATTGTTCAGAACAAGAGGTTGTTGTTCCACATTTGTGTGCCCTCCTACTGCTGAAAGAGGTTCAGTCAAAATTTCCAGGCCCGAGTTCCTAAGCTCCTGAATCAGATGTCAGGCTCCCAAACCAGATTTCAAGGGTTTACAGGAGAAAATCCCGACCTCACTGAGGGGCAGGTGCAGTTTGGGGTGCCTGGATGCAACTCTGGATGGGACCTGGCCCAGACCTGTGCCCTCTGCCACAGCCTCCCACTCAGGACAAGGCTGTGCCATTTATTTTGGCTGGAAAGGAAGGTAAAAAGAAAAGAGAGAGCCTAAGAGATGTCAGAAATTAATAACTTCTCAGATCGAGGCTCCAACCAGTTCAAAAAGCTTTTCTGCTGACAGGAGGTTGTTTTCAATGCTGAGAATGAACTATTTATCTCTATCCTTTGAAGCTGTGCCATTCATACCAATAAAGACACAAGAGTCCTGAAAGGGATACTTATTAAAACAAAATGCCTGTTCAAAATTAATATATTTTTCTGTTTGAAACCACATTGTACACAGAGATTCTGTGGAGCATTTCAAAGACAAAGGCAAGAAAAATAAAGAAAAAACTTTTAAGCAATTCTATTCCTATGCACCAAGCAGCAATATAAAATAGTTATGTCAAAGTGAACCACTAAATGCCTACACTTTCTGCAAATCAAGCCAATACAAATTTCATAAAACTTGCCTTGTTAGAGGTACAAACCATCCATTAAAGGAATAACACTGTCAGGCCATAATATTATCATTTTTCCCTGTTCCAGCTGAATGTGAAGTTGCCTATTGCATTGAAACAACAATATCAGGTCTCACAGGAACGTGTCTAGACTCATGACAGCACAATCCCTGCAGGCAGCTGACACTGGGAGGTGAAATCTTAATTATGGAGGTACTGCTGAGATAGTATTTTCTTCCAAGCATTAGGTTACTGGAGCACTGAAATTATTAAAAGGGCATCTACAAAGGTGAATATCAGTTTACAATGGTTTCCTAACAAAAATAATAATTAATCCTTGCACACTGTGCTTGTATTTGGAAATTTAACTTTGTCCTCCAGGTTTTTACATGGCATTTAGGAATGGGTTAGTCAATGCAGTAATTGCTTTTGGATGTCCTCTCTTTTTGTTCAGTATATTCTAAATAGCCAGGTATAAAAACAGTGAAGATTTGGTATGTTATGACCAAGATCAACAGACAAAAAGAAAAGACTTGTTATTAAATTCCCACAATGCTTTTATCATCAAATGTCATAGCCAACAGACCTGTGAGCACCTGGCAGCTGCACAAAGGACAAATCATGACAAAAAGCCTTAGCTGGTGTCACACGAAGCTGCCACTTCAGGGTCACAGAGCTGACTTACCAAGAGAGCAACTCTGGTTGTTTGCTGTCATATTTATATACTTGGAATGTTAAGATAAAGATGCTGTGGTTGTGCTTGAGCATAAAAGGTTAAGCACTCACAGGGACCACTCTCTCCCTGCTTTCTAATTTCCAGAGGTCACAGGAGTTGTCACAGGTCTCTACCCTTTGCCAAAATCTACCAACTTGTTATTGTATTTATGCTGTAGGATCCATACTTACTCAGATTGCTCACAGACATACAGTGGCATTTTCTCACCCAAATGAATGGTGCCTGCATTCACCAGATTAATTCTTATTAATTCACCTGATTAATTCTTATTTCAGAAATACAGTGACTTTGGGCCACATTTTGAGAAGAGCCTTTAACGAAGAACTTTCATTAAAGCACTTAAACCAAAGCATTTTAAGTGGTTCATGTCAGCAGTGTAGCTACTCACTTTTAGAATTAGCCTAAAGAAGGATCCACCTTGAATTCCAGTCCCATCAATTCATTAACCAACTGTGAAAAGCAGGATACATCCAGAGATTTCCCACAGCTCACCCCGAGGTTCAGTCCTGTCTGCTGCTGTCATTGCTCATTTATGCAGGGACAGGAGCTTCCTGCCTCTGGGCCTGAAGGCATTGGTCATGTATCAAAGCCTTTTTCCTTTTTCAAGCAAGAGAACTCCTGAAAGACACCCCCATGGGAATCAAAGTAGGGCAGCTGACACTTGAGGTTGTATCATAATGTTCCAAGGCCACTCTTAGTAAGCTTGAAATTAAAAGGCACACTAAAACCTTACATAAAGAGCTGCAGATGATCCATCACCTCACTAAGGCACTTGCACACTTTGGAATGCTGGACAACTGACTTTGTTGCATTTCTTTTTCAAAACTTTTCTAATTATTTGAAGAGCTTTTATAAACTCCATAATTCAGATATTATGAATTAATATACTCTGAAAATGAAAGAGGGGCAAAAATGTCCAAGAAAGCACAAGTACAGACATGAATCTCACCATTTTCACCCCAAATTCACAGAGGAGTTTGAAGAGGTATTAAATTGCAGCAAGGGATACAGTGCAAAAGTAGGTTATTGTCTGCACTGAAGTCTAAAGAACAGTATTTCAAACATGCCCATGTGGAGCATTCCCCAGTGTCAACTGTCCACCTCCACAGAGCAGTGTTTGTCCTGGAGGAACACAAGGAAAGGTTCATTCCTACTTTGCTTGTAAGGAACAGATTTAACACAAGCTGTTTGAGGAGAACAACAAGTTTGACGGGTTTTTAATTTCATTTTCAGCTACTTCTAAAACATGTCAGCTGCCTGGATTGCTGTGGTTTATGATGACTTTCTGATTTATCCTTTCAAGAAGAACCCATTCCATTTGCAAAGAATGCAGTGAGATGCCAGCTCCTTCCAGAGAGGGAAGTCTGAGAGTGAGCAGGAGAGAAAGTGCCCAAGCTCTGCATTTCTGCACGTGGGTGATGTGGTTTCCATGTGGAAATGCCCCCTGCCCTCATCCCTTCATCCATCCCCACAGCCCCTCCAGGCTGGCACAGTCCCATCACAAGAGCCCAAGAGCTTTCCTATGTTCCTTTGCTCATTTTCTTTGTAGACTAAATTACATGAGAATTTATGAGGCAGAGAAACCTCATTGTCTGTGGTGTGACAAGAGGCAACATCAATATCAAAGCCACTGCATGTTTGTGATATCTTATTAATGCTTCAGCAAGGTCTCCTTGAAAAAGCCTGGAAATCAAACCCACAGCCCACAACCCAAAGGGCTCACAGAACAGACACCACAAGGCACTTTGACATCAATTAATTTGCTTAGTAATTTACAATAGAATCGCTTTGCTGGATGCCAGGAGAGGACACGTCACAAGCGCCAGCTGCAGTGTTCCCACAGCATGACCTTCCTGCTCCTGCCCTGCGGGGAGGGCAGTGCAGAGCACAGATCCCTGGAAAGCGAGCCCTGCCTTGTCCTGCTCACCATCTGCTGGCGGCTGGAGCTGGAACTCGATCCGCTTTCAAACAGTGGCCATCGGCAATCCAAGCCTGGCAGCACCGCGGGTGCATCAGCAAACCTGGCTATTTGCAAATCAAACAGCTTTGCAAAGCTCTTTTTCCCCTACAAACTGACCACGAAGGATTCATTCTTACTTCTTCCCTTCCCTTCCCTTCCCTTCCCTTCCCTTCCCTTCCCTTCCCTTCCCTTCCCTTCCCTTCCCTTCCCTTC
>JAWWLZ010000139.1:3161084-3178773 GCA_035041345.1 Poliocrania exsul | reverse complement strand
CTTTCCTTTCCTTTCCTTTCCTTTCCTTTCCTTTCCTTTCCTTTCCTTTCCTTTCCTTTCCTTTCCTTTCCTTTTTTGAATTTTTTTTTAATTTGAAAGCTCTCTCTGATAAAAAACAAGGAACAAAAATCCTCTTTTCTGAAGCTCAGACTCAATATAATCAACTTATTCTACTGAACCTGAAAATGTGTCAGAAGTCAGGACATGAAGGTCAGAAAAACTTTTTTGGAGCTAGAATGGGACTTGTTATATTGCTAATTCTTTCTTCTACTATATTTACTTCTGAGTAGTGTTTAGTATTGAAAATTAACTTTATTTGAACAAATACATCCCCTTCCTGCTACAGGGAATTACCCCATGCAGAGTCACATCAATTGTAACAGTGTTTATCTTTTGGAAGCACTAAATCCAGATCAAGCAGGACAGCAAAGATTGGTTAACTTCGGATCTGATCTTTGAAAAGTAGGAATATTTTTTAGTAACAGATGGTTTCACAGAACAAGTGTCTAAGTCTGCATGAGCTCTCATACAGAGGGATAAACCCCCTCCCAGTTCCAAGGGTGGTGATGAGAGCGAGTTATTATTAATTTTCCCTGCCATTCTCACATTCAGTGTAGAGCAAACACGAGTGAGTAGAAGAGCCCCTAACATGCTAATGACTGATGGATTCCTCCCATGACCTGTCCCTCACACCAGGGAGCAGCAGCAGCACAGCAAAGGCAGCAGGAACACCCCGCTCTGCCCGGTGGCAGCTCCCTCGGGGTTTGGTGACAGAGCACGGGAGGAACACGCCTGTTCATTGGATATTCCCGTGAGAAGCATCTCCTTTGGGAAGGACACTCACATGAATGGATGTTATGGAGGGGTGCAAATGCTCATTACACCAACCAAATGCTGCAACAGCCTCGGCTCTGTGATTGGTATGGACAGTGCACACTCCAACTCACCCAGAATTTGCAGGCAGCTGAAGGCTGGAGGGATGGAGGAAACTGCACTGCCCTTACACGTTTCACTGGGGGAATGATATACTCTTTTTTTAAGGCACATTCTTCTTTATCTGAGTCCCAAAAAAACATCAAGGAAGGACTCTTGGTTAGAAAACTAGGCCAGAACTCAGGCAGCTTTTCAGTCTGCAGTAGGTGCAGGAACACATTTGATCAAATTGCTCCTTTGGAGCATTACATTGGATATCTTTTACTTTTGTCAGCTGCTCCCATTATAATCAGTGTGCCTAAGGAGTACCCTTTAGCAGGTGTAATGTCTCACAAAGTGCAGCTTCCCCCTTCCCCCAGGTGTGTTTGCATCCCCCAGTGCTTACACCAAGGCCAGCAGTGTCATCTCCATTGAACAGGAGATGAGAAAAGTCTTGAAAAGATGCAAGTCTATCATGATGAATCATAAACAGTCTCTAAGGAAGGGAAACATTCTCTTGTGGGTAGATTATTGCACATGATCCTATGATTGCATTTCCCCCACTTTCCACAAGGAAATCCACTGGTCTAATCCAGCACAACAATACATGTATTTCACCCCAAACATACTAAGTAATCCTGTACACTTTCATTATGGAGGAGATTAATTACTTTTTTTTTCTTTTCCCAAAGGTTCATTGCAGTTCATTTACCTTAAGCAACCCCCTAATTTTACCATGGCAGGCAAGGACTGCCCTCCCCAGTCACGAGGGAGTGCCTGGTGCCAGCCTTGTTCCTGCTCCAAAGTCTTGCTGACTGATTAGCATGAGGTGACTTCAGCAAGTCTCTGAGGTTTTACTAAATTTCAAATATATTCCTATTTCTTTGACCAAGGGATTAGCTCACTCTCTGGAGGTTTCCAATTTTAGATGGCTCTGAAACACTTCTGAAATATTCTCCAAGAAAAACAGGGCTGTCACTCAGAGAGGGAAGTTTCAAGGTGTGGAGCACTGCTGAGCAGAGGAACACCTGTGATTCCATGTGGCAAATGACATGCCAAGGTGTGGGGAGCAGTTCTGGGGAATAAAGTTTAGCCAACTTCATTCTGCTGAAGTAAAGTTACCTCAGAGAGTTGTACAGGATCTGTCTGTTCAATAAATCAAGCAGATCCTCATGGGATGCTCCCTGCACGCCTCTTATGGGCTGGCAGCAGCTTTCCATGTTAAATTGTGTAACTGGAAATTGGAATTTTCTGTTGCTAACCAAAGGAAGTCTCTTCTGATTAAATAATTAAATTGGAAGAGCAGACTCTTATGACATCCAAGGTCTCTCAGTCAATAATCAGGTCTAAGAATTCCAGTTTTCACAGGTAAAATAAGGAGATTATCCAAGTTGTACTTGTACACACACACATGCACTAGCATACAAAGATGAAGCATTTGGGGGCATGAAGCCACAAAAGGGAAAGAATGATAAACAGGTTTACCTTTGGTTATTTAGACCTGAAATCTTTTGTCCTCCTGGGGAAGAGTGAAACAATTCCTCAGCATTAGTACCTAAAACCATGATTTAATATTGCAGCCAGAACATGGAATGAAATGGACCCTCATGAAAGAGCACTTCAAATTTTGATAGTTTCTTTTCAACACACATGATGCCTCTGCATCCCTCCTTCAGGGATCAGAGGTATCCAAATAGAGTGAAAGGCCCTTCTTCCCTGGCTGAAACCAGGAAGCACTGGAAGTCTCAATGGAAAGAGCTTTTCCAACAGCAAACCTTTAGGTATTCTCAATAATTGGAGAGTTTGGGGTAACTGTCTGTCTCTTGGCCAGATTTCCCTCGCAACTCATTGATCTGATCACTTATTGCTGTTTTCCTCTAGGTGAGTATTTCTCCCTTTTCCTCTAAACCTCTCAGAAAGCACAATATTCAGAAATGCTTGAGAAATTGAGGATCCTGAGACTCTTGGAATTGGGACCTAGGTGTTTGACAATTGATGTTTTATTGTTTTTAGTGAAAAGCATAGGCACTCAAAGATCAGCTTTTAAAGGTCCTGTGCAGGTCAGTGCCTTGTGTGGTTTTCAGAAAATAGCTAGGTAACTCAGCTCCTTCAGAAATTATTTTCTTGCTAGTTAATTCATACTGAAGTCATAAGGAAATCTTCTGGGAAGTTATTTATATCAATAGCTATCACACCACTGAAGTCATCCGACCTAATCATCCCCAGAGAGCTGCAACAATGGGAATTATAAATAGCAAAAATATCCTGGATATCATCTCCACTATTTTAAAAACACTGGTCATAGGGAACAGTAACTAAGAAGAAATCTCAGGACAGAGTATGAGAATATGTGCACATTTGTCACTGCCAAGTGCTCTTCCTGAGGGCCAGGGACTGAATTCTGAGCTAAACCCAGGGAATGCCACAAAGGTGTCCCAACAGTCTGGATATTCTCCACTTGGCTCCTGGTTTCTCCCCCGTCATATTATCCACAGGAGCAGCAAAGGGATAACTGAGACTGTGTTGATAGATGGCCTGGAAACGCAGTAGATTAGGCAAGGAAACAACAAGCACTGTCCTAGCTCCTGAATAAAAGGAAGATTGCATTCAAATAGTGTTTATTTAGAGTCCATTTGTCGACTAATTAAGTTTTGCCATCTTCTTCATTGCAACTCAAGGATGTCCAGAACAGACTGACTTACACGGTCTGTGTTTGTTTTATAACCTAATTCCCCAAAGAATTCAAATCCTAAGTGCTTCAGACAATAGAATATGCATTATTTCAATAATATATAAACATGTTTTTAAATCTTTGGTTAAATGACACCCCCGTCTCTGATGAATACTGCCTGAGGAAAGCTGGGATATCTTAGTCCCTTTTCACTGTACAGGTTTGTTTGGGGTTTATTTATTTATTTGTAAAGTTTTATAGAAAACAGTTCAGCCATTTTTGGAAGAAACTTAGTCAAGGATAGTTTTGCCAAAATTCATATTTTTCATCTGTTTTCTGAGGAACCATAATGGTTTCTAAGAGAAGCTTGAAGAGTGGCAGCAAGACAACCCTCAAGTTACAATGTTATCTTTGTCCCCTGGAAAATCCACTCCTAATTAGCTGAGTTAAGAGTTACAGAAAACTCCCAGTAGGCATTTACAAGACAGAAAGGGTCCCATTTTGATTTCCTGAGTGTTTCAAGAGGAACATGCAAGCCCTGAAGGCTGCTGAGCTTCTGGTCCTGAGCAGGTACTGCCCATCTGAAGGCACAGCTCAGGGCAGGTTTATCTTGAGCACAGTTTTTGTTTTCTTACATCAGAACTATGACATCAACAAAAAAGGTAAAACAGAAAAGTTGACAGGAAAGAAAAAGTTAATTAGAAATTAGTTGGGTATTAAAGACTCCTAACATTATTAGACAGCATTAGAGCCTTTTAAACTCAGCCTGTATAATAATTTCCCTAGAATTTGTTCTCTAATTATTGTATCTGAGCTCTATTAATATCAGTGGAGTCACATTGCTTTGCCCTGACTAATATTCTTTAGTTAAGCAGCCAAGCAAACCAAATCACTTCAGCTGTGCCTTTAAAGTCATTCTCAAATATCATCTGAAAGGCTCCCTCAGTACAGAAAACAAGCCCCAAGCACAGACCCCGGTGCAGGGCACAGCCTGGAGCCGGCTGCACATTCCAGACCTCGGGTCAGCAGGAGTTCCACAAGGATACCCTCGGTCACTGCTTCCTCACGGCGACCTCAGAGGGAGGGGAAAAAGGGGGTTGAAAAACATTCCAGATTTCAGCAGAGTTTTTGTAGCTGTGCAGACACAAGAGTAGCTGAAATGTCTGGAGGGACAGCCTTAGCAAGCCTGTGACCTTCTGTGACAAACTGGACCATGGAATTTCAGAGGGGATTTAGTCGGGATTGTTAAACATGTGCCAAAAAGAGAACTGCTTCTTGGACTTTTTCAATCAAGTAGCACTATATTTGGACTGGAAACAGCCTGTGGATGAGCAGGAATAACCATTAGAAGGCAAATGAAAAGTTTCAAGCAGATACTACAGTCAAGGAAGAAACAACAGGAACATATCTGGGCACGTTTCCATACTGACTGAAGCAACAGTTTTTCCCATGACATCAGATTCCAAACAAACAGTATGTTATAGTCCATATGTTGCCTAAGGAAAACCCACCAGTGCAGAGGCACCAGCCCTGAGAACAGCGACTGAGCAAGGGCAGGATTGCTCGTGAGCCACGGGAGTGACCAAACAAATAAAGAGCCCCAAGTTTTGAGGATGAGGCGCCTGGGTAAGACTCCTCAGCAAGATGAGGTTGTGAGCAGCGAGGTAAGACTGAGAGCAAACTGCCCATATCACATCTGGGAGATGACAACGTGCAGCAGCCGTAAGGGGGGGATAACGGGCATGGGGAACTGCAGTTCCCGACCCACCTGAGGTCAGAGGGATCAGCACGGGAAGCCTGGGCTGCAGCACGGCGTGCAGTCAGAGCTCAGAGGGGGTTGGCACATTAAACAAGTTCCCAGTAAGATAATGCTGAGGAGAAACATGCAAAAGAAACATATAAATGCTGTTTTCACAAGAATAGTGCTGTTTTCTCAGAACTGGCTGTATTTTGGGGAAGAAGGCTCGGGAGCAGTCCTGCCAGGGTGCCAATACAATCCATCCAGAACAGCCAGTAAATCACAGCAGTGACCAACTCAAAGTGACGTGGGGCATTTTAGAATTCCAAACAAAAATAAAACCATGTCTTACAGGAAAGAGGTACTTGCTAAGCATAGCTTATCGATGCTGTTTACAAAAGAATTGGGAATTTAACTCTTACTTTAAAAGGGCCTGGTAACAGTAACACTTACTGCATTCAGCTGAATTCCCTGAGATATTTTATCAGACCTTGAATTCCATTGATCCTGTGTAATAAGAAACAGGAGGCCACCTTTGATCTTTCTCACAGAATTTAATAAGTCAAAATTAGAAAGGAGCCCTGGCAAATGAGGACAGATTTGATTAGGAAGGTAAACTAGGCAAGTTGCTAGATTTTAATTGTCTTTTAGCAAAATGATCTAAGCTCATAGGCTGAATAGCCACAACAAATCAGGAAATAAAATGTTGCATTATTGTAAGATTAAAGTGACAGAATGTAGGCTTAGGAGGTATTAAGAGAAAGGAGCATTTCTTTTGTTTGTAGAGTACTGAACACATTCACAAAACCCACAAGAGACACCTTTTTCCTTAGTCAGATTTCAGAAAATGCAATTCACTTAGAGATATTTTCTGTTTTAAATGATGCACATACTTAAGAGTCATTTTCTAGTTTTGCACGTCTTTTTTTACTCTCTTATACTGTTTCCAAATACTCCAGTTAAGGAATGACTTTTGTTAGCGTCAAACTAGAAAAGCCCCATCTATGTAAACAAATTTGGCAGCCATAACTCTACCATTGAATTTGGATCTCTGCAGCCATTTCCTTCAGGATAGATCCTTGTCTGTAGAGATATTGAGGTAACAGCAGTCTAAGCTAATCCCAGGTACTGTCAAGAGAAGAGGCACTGAAATGTGTTGCTCCCAAGTGAGAGCCACCACAGCAAGCTGTGACCTGCCAAGGAGATCCTGAGATCCTCAGTATTAGTGCTCAGCTCCCACAGCTTTGCAGGCTTCATTGTGTGTGGGAATGCTTCTTTACAGCTCTAAACAAATAAAACAAGCAATAACACTGGGTGTTTCACAGCTTACCTTAAGGTATAAGTAACAGCAACTTGGCTTTCACTCACCACATCCACCCTGTAGCTTCATGAAATCCTGGAAGGAAAAAAAAAAGTAGAGTCGGTTGTGTAGCCTTAACTAATCCTTAGGAAGTCATTAATGTTAAGCTAAGGAAAACAAATAGGGGCAGTCTGACAATTATCAGGCCCCATAATTATCTTTCAGCCCTTGCCCTTGGCTGTACATTCCCTGCAGAAGGAAGAAGGGAGTGCAGCAAGACAAGGCTGGGAAGAAATGTTCTGAACCTGATGACAGGCACTTGTGTGCAAGACAGAGAGGTCAGCTGTGTTTTCAACAGTGCTACATTTGTGGTCCTCACTGCTTCACTCCTAAGGATGCACAGGTGGAGGCAGACACAGTGCAGTGCAAGACTGCACTGACTGCACTGCAGTGAGGAGCACTACCCTTCCATTGCACCCATTCCACAGCAAAAACTACCTTTACAGGCTAGTACATGATTAAATAACTGGGATCTTGGTTAGGGTCAGTGTAAAGCACTGATCACTACTGCAAACACTTTGTAGGAGCTTTCTCTGTGTTCTTATTTCAAACTCAGGCAAGTAACATCTGCTTATTTAACAGTGACTTGTTTAGATCTTAGCAAGAACCTTTTTCATTATTAATCAGCACACCATTAGTCAGCACCCAGTACATATTTTACTGGATGCATGTAAGGCAACATCTCTGTGACTTGGTTTAGCTCTTAGTGGTCATGCCACCAGCAACTAAAACCCTTCAGCTACATAGATAAGTTTCCCCATTTTGCCTGACTGTGCTGTGAAATTTGCCTCAGCATAACACACCAGCATGTTTTTAATGGAAAAACCAGATATTTTCAGATTTAGCTTCTTGGTATACTCTATGCATGTGATTGTTTTTAAGATACTTGTTTTAGTATCTGCAAAGCCATTGAATGGCAGAGTAGATTTTCAGGAAGCACTGGGCAAAAAAACTGCTCTGCTGCACTGCCCCAGCTGTCAAACATGCCTTTCCCAAGGCCCTGCAAACCATGTTAACTGCTACATCTTATTTTTCGTGCACCTCAGCAGTTCTCGTTCTGGCTGGAATGATTGTTCCTGCAGTATTCAGAGTTCAGCCACAGCCAAGAAGTCCTGGAAGTGTAACAGTGTGTTCTTTGGGGTGTATTCAATGTGAAACTGAGTTTCCAAATGTTCCTTGGCTCTCCAGCCATTAAGTGGCCCTTGAACTTCCCATTTGTGTTCCCTGCCATCTGTTCTGACAAACGTTTTCCACCGCCCGGCACAGCTGACAGAACATGAGGTGTGTCAGAAGGTGAAGTTCCCATTCTGAGCCACCAGGAATTGTTTGAGTCCTCTGAAATCTCATCAGAACACAGCTGAGCAGCTAATTGTCAATCTGTTTATGAAGGATTTTAGTTTGCTATGAGCTGCAGGCATTAAAATCTTCCCAGACCCCTATCACTTGTTCCCTGAGCATCCGACTCTTCATTCCTTTAGGTCACAGATCTTTGCTGAGTGGTAAATCATTGCTGCAGGCATTCTGGGAAAAAAAACCCCAAAAAACTAAAAGACAGGATAGGTTCTACATTTGTCTTCTGCACTTTTCTCCATCCTGAACAGTCCTAGCTCTTAGTGGATCCATGAGGATCAAGGGAGCTTGATGAGGGTTGTGAGTTTTGATATTAATAAAACAGAGTCCAGAGAAAGTAGTAATGAAAAGCTACAGTTCATCTTGACTTTTAAAGTGAGCTTTCCTAATTTCTATGGAAAATATGGATTAACGAGACACAGCTGGTCTTATATAAATTGTCTCACAAGATGTGCATTTAAAATATTTGGGTTTGAACTTGGGCTGAAAAATGAATTTAAGGTACCACTGCAAGAGAATGAAAGAAAGATGAAGAATAAGGTGGCCCTGCTACGTGAGCTCTTTAAATCTGAATAGATGAATCATGACAGCATGGAGGAATGTGAATACTCCTGCACCATCCATGTGACAGGGGACAAGCTGTCCTACCTGTGGCTCATGCCACAGAGCCACTGTGCACAGGTACAAACCAAATGCAAGACATGCATTCGATTCAAAATCCTTGGTTCCAGCTCTGTTTCAGACATGAAATTTGTCACTTTTTACAGACTGGCTTGTAACAGAAACAAAACCAAACCAAACCCCAGGGGTGCAAAATTTCACATCCTTTTGCCATGGAGCAGTTAGGCACCTGGTCAGAGCTCATGTGCAGCCCTGTATCCCACTGTGCCCATGCCAGAAGCCTGGCTGAAGGATCCTGGGAGATTCCCAGCCCTACCCTGGCAATCCCTGTCCCTCCCAGGGCACACCAGAGAGGTTTGGATTCTTCCAGGTGCACCAGCTGCATCTGTGCCACCCTGGGCTCTGTGAAGGATTAAGGTATTGGCTCACAGGGTGCTGACACAACTCTGGCACAGTTACAGTGTCACACAACAATATTATGAGAAGGACCAGAAACACAGAAGAATTTTACAGCATTTGGAAACTGTAGTGACAAGGAGAACAGAATCCAGTGCTGTGTAACTTCCCTGGCTCAGCAGCAACGGCTTTGGGTCTTGTCCAGACTGACTTGTACTGTAGCTCCAGAGAGCAGCAAGCTTTGAGTCACTGCTTCATTTCCAGCACTAGTTATCATTTCTCAAGTGCTATGTAATTACCTAATTCATATAATGATTTAGTAGCTAGATCTTGTTGAAAATTATACAATAATTTAATATTAAACATTGACACTTCATTTTCTCTTCCACTGTATTTAAACACATCCATTTCCTTTCTGAAATGCACAATTCTTGCCTTTCCTATTTGTCTTCACTTACAAAACCACACTGAGGAGAAAAAAAAAAAAAAGAAAATTTAAAAACTGGTCATATCACTAATTTTTTAATAATTGTCAGATGAAATGATAAATCTTTCTCTACAAAAATGAGACTGGCAAAGGTACAGGTATAATCTGGAATTTTTAAAATGAAACAACAGTAGTATTTTGAGACTTGAGACAGACCTAAAGAGGATTAATTCAAACTTCTCCCAGCATATCTGTAAGACACTGGAAAATTTGCTATTTTTCAAAGATATCATCTTAAATATAAAGAAGAATGTAAGGAGTTCTGCACACATCCCATTTAGAAACTATTCCCTTGTCTCTGAAAGCAGAGAAAACAACTCTGTTGATATAAATGACAATAAAAGCAGCTGCTGATTTGTGGGTTTATTTGTATTTTAAAAGGTGACCCTGTAGCAACCAGTACACACAACACTAGAAGAGGAGGGAAGGCAGTGGTAGGAACCATAAAACATCTAAAGGGCAAAGCCAAGAAGGAATATTATTTGATCCATTTTAGTCCATCTGACATTTTTATATCCACATTTAACTAACAGGTCATTAATATCCACACAAATGTAAGCAAGGGAATTTTGAGCTGAGCTGTCTTGTTCAAAGCAATAAAACCTTTATTCACACCCTGCTTGTACACCAAACACTTCACAACTTGGCAGCCCTGAGCCAGTCCAATGGCACAGAGTGCAATCAGGCAGCATCAGCTCCCAGGATTCCTGCCCTGTATGGAAAATAGCAATTATCATGGAGGTTTTGTTCCTCAGGGAAACCTGGCTATGCATGAAGGGGAAGTCAGACAGCAAGCTGTGCACCACAGGGGCTTTTAATTGCCCCTTCTTGGCTTCCAAGGAGAAGAGATTCCTTGCAAGTGAACCTCTTCTGCAGATTATAACTTCCTAAAGAGCCACAGGAGGATTCCCTCGTCCAAGTTCTCCTAATTCAGTCCTGCCCCATTCGGAAACATTCCTAAATGCTGGGATCAGCAGATAGCAGGAACACATGTCAGAAGGGACATGATCTTTTTTATTCAGGAGAAGATACCAGAGATGTCTATTTGCAATTTATCAGAAACTCTCAGCTTCCCACCTGAAACCAACACTTCTGCAACTGATTTTCTTTGTGCAGACTGTGCTTTACCATGGACTACATAGAACAGAACATAATAGAAAATAAAGTGGAATAAAATACTAATCAGAATAGTATTTTTAATACACTTTGCCATTTTCTTGTCAAATTTAGGAGGAAAATGTTTTTTGAGATCCTTTAAAAACAAAACAAAACAAAACAAAACAAAAACAAAAACAAAAACAAAAAAAAAACAAAAACCAAAAACCAAACAACAAACCCCACAACATTGTCCCAAACAGCATCCTGCCTTCCCAACTTCAAATCTATTTGCTACATGGCTTTAAGTTTTTGCACAATATTTCTGTAAGGTTTGGGTTTAGGCATGACTGAACTTGTGATTCTCACAATAGATCCTCATGGGTCACTGTTCCAAACATATGCGAGGATTAAATCTTCAAGAATTTGACTTTGAGGCCCCCCATAGCTCTGATTGTAACACTTTTTGAATCTATAAACAACACTATGGTGTAGTAGTGGGTCTTATTTTGAACTAGGCTTAAACTAATTAAGCCTTCTTATACACATGTTCCTTTTCCCATGCTAAGGGAAGAATCCTATACTTTCTTAATCACATAAAACTAAATGGTCTGCTAGAAAAGTCCCAGTGTTTTCAGTGGCAAGTATATTTTTAATACAGTATTTTTTTAGTTAAAGATTATTCCTGATGGCCTTTAGCAAAATAAGCAAATACCTATGTTAGTATAAAATACTATAAAATACACTCTATATGCACAGAATTATTTAAATACAGTGCTATCAGCAATTACTCAAAGAAAAGGACATGCAAGGAAGAAAATGATAGCAGACATAGCCCAGGCTTTGGGATGAGTGGCTGAATGAAGGACACAACCAGTGGTGTGAAATCCCAACTGAGACATCTTTGCAAAGTGCCTCTGTAAAAATGACTGTGAGAGCAGGAGAACTGATGGCTTGCTTTGTCAAAGGCCTCTCTGGATGTAGATGGGAGCAGAGAGCACATATGAAAATCAAACTATACCCATCAGGCTGTGGGGTGTGAGCACCCCTGAGCTCACCTTCCCACAACTCCAAACCCTGTTGTGTGTGATTGTTCAGTTCTGCAAATACTACTCAAGGCCAAGCACTTCAAAGGAGTGTGGAGGCAGACACAGCTATCAGAAAGGTCTGGTTTTAATTACAGAACTGTTCAAATAATTAACATCCACATCAGATTACTCTGGGTCCATGACATGTATCTTAGTATTTCTGTAATGATGAGCTGTGTTTAACAAACTGAGCTTATAGCCTGTGATTTCAGCTCTACTTGTAACCACTCTGGAAAGTTTAATTTCTTCTGCCACTTGTATATGCATTTGCTCTGTGTTAATGCTAAATAAAACTGATTTGCTTCAGATAATCCCTGGGGCTAAATGGCTGGAAGGCTCTTTAAAAATTAAGAGCCTCCTCCACTTTGCAGTCAGAAACGGCTTTAAGGCACCATGAACTTGTTGGTGTGCCAACGTTATCACTTCAATAACCCCTTCTCACTGGCATTTACCTTCTGTTATGCAATATGTATGACAGATCACCTGTCCTCTACTTTGCCAGTCTCAATATAACTGATTTTCCCAACTTTTCTCATGTGTCAGACCAGCTGAGAGATCAGACCAAGCTATCTTTAATATTTTATGTTTCTGTTCTCCAATTTTCAGTTCCCTGACAGGTGTTCAGAGTCAGTTCTGTAGGAAAGTCTGTGGCAGGGCACATAGCACAGTCTGACCAGATCACCAGTCTCAGGAAGAAATGTGAAACTCAGACTTCAGCATCTGACTGAAACTCTTGAATTCAAAATAACAGTAAAGGTGAAAATAGAGTCATCTCCTTCTCCCACAGAATGTATTGATTCTGTCTCTGAAAACTGTTGCCCCCCCTCCATTTGTCTTGCTGTTCTTTGAGACATGTTCCTGCAGAAGAATATTCTGCACTGAGTGATGAGCTCATTTTGAAAGCTGCTTTCAACAAAATTTCCTGATCCAGATGGCACATGAATTATAACCTTCCATCATGGACTTAACAAGCCGTGGGCTGCTGCTAATTGTCACTTCCAGGTTTCAATGTTCAGAAGCCACTAATAAAACCTGTTGTTCTTCTTAATAACAAATTGGGAAATTTTAATTTTTAAGGATACATTTTGCACCCTAATTTCCTTCTCCCTCCTGTTTAATTCGTGCCATGACTTTCTCCTGTGCATTTCTCACATAACCAGCAATGGGTCAAATCTTAATATTTTATTTTTTTCTTCATACCTTTTTCAGGCAAAGCTCCTCAAGGGAAGAACTATAGGCCAAAACCCTTCTGCTGTATCTGCTCATTACTGAGCAAAGAACTTTTCCCCTTTCATGTTTCTTATTGTGAACCAAATTCAGAGTCCCTGGTGAATAACACGCAAACAGAATGTGCACAAGATGAAAATGCATTTAATGTTTTATTATATTTTAGCTGCCTGTTAGGTACCTTACCCCAACCAGCAATTTATAATCATGTGCAAGAGGCAGCTTCCTGAATTTGCATAGCTTAGAAACAGCAAAGCAGAAACAACATGGTGAGGGTAATTACTTTTAAACAACATTACAGCAGAGCTCGGTGCATCAGTGCAGTGTCTGCAAAGTTCAGTCCATTAGTAATTGCAAAGCCTTCAGACGAGGCCCTGCAGAACAGGAGCTTGTTAATTGTGGGGGGTTTATTAAATTAGCTGTCAGATAATTGTGAGGCAGACCTCTGGCTTTCAGAGCTGCCTGAGAAAGTTTTGGGTATTTTAAACAAACGCTACTGGAATTAGCAGAACAAGCCCCTGTGCCAGCTCGGTCTCCAGCCCAGGACTGCTGTGCTTCCTTCCCTGTGCAGCTACTGAGAGCACTCGGCACCTCATCAGGAACTGCCTCCCAGACACAGCTCCCTCTGGCTTAGCCAGACCTGTCCAGACAGCCTAGCAGGGCTTTAAAAGGCAGGGAGGGTGTGCAAAGAGAGGGGAGGGTGCTGAAAGCAGGTCCTCAGGAGGAGACGATGTGCAGATCCCCATCATCACATCCTTCCCCCCACAGCAGGCGCTTGGGAGACCAGACCAAGGTCGTGCCTCACAACCACAGAACTCCTTGGCCAGCCCATCCATGGCTGGGATCTCCAAGGAAGTTACCTTGACCTCAGGGCCGTGCTCACAGCTGTAAAACATCTTCATGGCCTGCAGAGAAGGCTCCCTCCTTCAGCCTTCAGGGCATTCCCAGCACAAAGTGCAGCTGCTTGGGGTTTGTGCTGGGAGTAATTCGGAATCACAGCTTTGACATTCCGTCACTTTTTATAGTTAGTTGGAGACTTAATGCAACTGGGACTCACCGTGGAGGGGTCAGATAAACCAGCAGAGTGGTTTGCACACTTCCTCTGCACACACAGGGAAGGCAAACCCAAACAGAAAGGCCTTTCTTTGCACTCAGAATCAGCTCTGGGCAGAGGCCTGGGCTCCTGTACAGGGCGCTGAAAGAAAGGGAACCTGATAATGCAAACTGGAGACAGACAATTCAGTAAGTGCATCCTCACTGTTACACAGATGCCCTCTGTGCAAAGTAGAAATAAAATCCAAGTTAAGTTACTTTTTAGACTGTCTTCCTCTTGATTTTTGGGCTACTGGAGCAACTCCTGCTTTGCCTTTAGAAACCTCTTCTCCTCTGACTCCATGCTCTAATACAGCTGGAACTAAATGTATGTTGCATATTCAGATGTTTGCACAGTACATTCAGTTAATCACTCCTGAGCTGCCTGAACTGTATTATCTTTCATCTGTTTTCTGAGTAAATAATTCAGAAAACAAAAAAAAAAAAAGCTGTGTTCTTCCAGTGTCTTGGAATGTGCATTTTGAGGTAAGAAAGCATTCTGTTGGATTTACTGTACTTTGGTAGGTCTGTCTCAGCTACCTGAGATCCAACCCCAATTGCTCCTGTCCAGGGGAGGGTGGGAAGCACAGAACCCCAGGGGTACCTCATACAGATGGGCTTTATCTTTGCATATTATCAAACAGGCCCCACCCTCAGAAAGACATCCAATCACTGCTAACTAAATTCAGTATTTTCTGTGGAATAAATCAGCTGTCCAGGATTTCTTTCCATCCACTGGAAGACTTTATATACCTATTGAATTTGTATCTCTGGCTTTAAGTTTGTTCTGGATGTGCATCTGGCCCCCAGGATATTTTGAAACAACTGCATGCAGAACAGCATAGAGTAGCTTTTGGAATATTTTCCATACCATTAGTGATTTGAGGCAGATTTTAATTTCTGCAGGAGATGTAACTGAGGACAAAGGGAGCTGTGAGCAAAACATAGATGGCCCCAAGGCTTCAATGAGAAGCACAACAGTTACTTCCACTGTTAAATAAATACAAACATACTAATTGATGTGGCATGTTTATATAAAATATGGACTAGCTCTATTAATTATAGGTAACAAATGAGTTGAGTATCCAAAATGTTAACCATTCTCTAGCAGGGGTTCTGTTTAATTGAATTTCCCTGGTGTGGTGTCATTTCATTCAAGAGGAACCATCTCTGCAGCAGCTGTCCTGGCAGAGGCAGCTCCTTAGGGAATCTTGGGCCAGTTTCTCCCCAAGGTCAGTCCTGCAAACCCTTTTTGGGGCCTGTTGGACAGCCAAGGCAGACAACCATAACCCATTTCTTGAAGTTTTTTGATCATTTAACTCTTCCCTCTTGCATACTGATTTTTTTCCAAATATTTTCTGATGTGAGCAGCCCTTCAACATGCACCACAGACCTGTCCTTAGCAGCTGGAATTTTCAGCCTTTCAACTCCTGTTCAAGCCCCCAGATTTCCATGCAAGCAACTTCAGCAAGTACTCTGACAACACTTACCAAACTTTTTGAGAAAACATCCCAGCCCAGACACAGGGGTTCCCCAAAAGTCTCCTCCCCTGCCTCAGTCACTGGAGCCAGGCTCCTTTGAAAACCTGACCCTAAAATTATAATTTCCCTGCTCTCTCAGATGTCTGGAATCCCTGCATAATCCAAACTGCACACAGCAGAAGTAATTCTGGGCTCAAAGGGAAGCAGAGCTGAAAGGTCAACCAAATCTCAAGCTGTGCTGCCTCAAGCCTTTCTGCTTCCAAAGGAGTGGCTAATGACTTGTTCTTTGGGAAGACTGGAAAGAGATCAAATATGAAGGCATGATTAAGAGAAGAAAAATCTTCCACACCAATTACAGCTTCCATGCTTTTGGCCAGAATCCATAACCCAGCTTCCAGGGCAGCCTGATGACTTTCCAATTGCCTTATCCTCCACAGGGTCAAAAGGACACATGCAGGCTATCAGCTTGCTATTTTATAAGCTTGAAAAGAGAGAACTTAGATGGGCAGGCTGCCTCAGAAATTCTTTTGGAACATAGCTGGCACTAAAAGTTTTCCCAGCAGAAAATTATTCAGGTTTCAAAATTTTCTGAGATTGAGGAGTGAATGCAAACTGTGTTTCTCTCCAGCTCCTCATCACTACTGTCTCCAGTGCCATCACAGCTTCAATAAATCCTTCCAAACACAGGAAGTTAGAATAATGTAACAAATTCCACCCCTGCTTTCCAACACTGGTTAGCCTGCTCTTCCCCCTGTATTTGTCTGCTGACAGAGACAGGATTGCTGACACCCATCCCAACAATGTCCAAGGACGTCTCCAAAGCATAAACTTGTGCATTTACTCAATGCTGTCCCATGATCTGGAGAGTTCCAGATCCTGGCAATGCTTTCAGTATTGACAGGTGAGTGACAAACATGTGAATCTGTGGTTAGGGCATGAGAATTTTAGTTGACACAGCAAAGGGAAAGGGCATTATATTGTCATGCTTAGAGCTGCAGTAATAAATGCAGGAATTTGAGGAGGAGCCATCACTTGCAGCTGGACCACTCTTACAACAAGGTGCTGTCCATCTTTCAGGGTTTGTCACCAGTTCAGTGGATAAAATCCACAGCCCTCACAAGTCTCCTCTGTGCTCCTGTAGGTTTGTGGCTTTACCTGCACATCTCTTGAGCACAGGAGCAGGTCAAAGGCGAGGCAGGAGGAAAGGGCACAGAGGGAATTCCAGTGGTCCCAGCTGAAAGAACAGCTCCTCTGATAAAACATCCATGAGGCTGCTGTAATTTGCATTAAATAATACCTTGTTCCACAAAGGTCACAGAGATGACCTGGTCTCATCAATGTGATAAAAAGGAATTGGAAGCACCTGTGCCTTTTCCTGCATGGACCATGAACAAAAAGAAATTGGACCAGGGTTTGGAGTTTGCCAAGCACATTCTGGTTTACACTTACTGGCTGCTACAGCAGTGATCAACAGCACATTAAGGAGCAGCAGAGCCAGAATGGACACTTCCAGTTCACCAGCAGTAATTAGATCTGTGGGCAGGAATATAAATCCAAAAATCTGACACCCACATGGCTGCTTCTTGATGCATTTCTATTTACTGTCTCAAGAGCCCTCTTCAGTCTCTTGTAAAACTGTGCATCACATTTAGGTTAAACCCTGGGATAGATTCTTGTCTTTCCACTTCACGCCCATGGAAGGGACGTGGCTGGGTTACAGAGCATCCCAAGGACAGGATCTACACATGCCAGGAATGGCCTGAACTTCCCTATGTGGCAAACAGCCAGCACAGCCAAGGTTACTCACACCTCCAGCTAAATGGCTGGGCTTGGGTTTTCCCCTGAAGCAGCCAACCAAACACACAGTTTGCCTTAACAGGATCGAAGAGACTTACAAGTGGAATTTCCTTTTGGATTTCCTTCTTTCCCTACCAGGGGACCAATACATTATTTCTCAACCACGTCCTGCATTTTGGCACAGTTTAACAGGGTGGGAGGACATCAAACTTGTGTCCTGTGAGGCAGGAATGCAGCAGGCAGTGATCACAACATGGGTGTCACTGCAGCACTTTGCTTTGTTCCCAAAGTTTGTCAGAACAATTGGAAAATGGATTCTGAGAGGATGAACAGCCAGCAGGAAGACTCTCAACTAGGATAAACAGTATAATACA
>JAWWLZ010000139.1:3141458-3160984 GCA_035041345.1 Poliocrania exsul | reverse complement strand
AATGTGCATGCTGAGACTGCTGAGTGTTACATGAAATTCAGTCTTTCCACTGTTACCATGTCTTTTTCTGGCTTCTAATTCCCTGCCCTTTTGGAACTTTGAATGGGGTTTTCTCATCTTTACCTGTTTAGATCACACCACTTTACCAAAGGCAGCATATTGTTATCGTATGTACTTACAAAAGGATGATTGGAGCTGAATTTGAGCATACAAGAAATTATTTTCATAAGGTGTTTTAATCAGAGCTTTAGATGGATATAATTTTACTTCCTGCACAAATGAATAAGCAGAAAATGGGAGAAAACTGTAGTGCTGTCATGTAAATGAAGACTGATACCGTGATCAACACAGAAGAAATTAAATTTGCATGAATATCTACAACACCACTGCTTTGTGTCTGGGGTGTTTGGCTTTGCTTCCTTTCTAGTATAATTTTTGTACGAGGCATTGTCAGCCCACAATACCAAGCACTAGACCTCCTGCAGAACATGTTTGTCAGTTCTGTTGGCTCAGATTGCCCCGGGAGGAACTAAAAGTGAAGAACACAACATGGGGCTGCTTCAGAAGCAGCTCCTTCTTAGATGTCAAGGAAGTGCCTATGGAGCCCTTATTGCTGTTGAAGTGGTGTTAGACTACCAAGGAAACTGCTGCAGTTGAAGTGTGACACCCAGAGAGCAATCCCTTGCTGCAAGCACAGAGAGAGCTCCCAGAGCAGCCCTGAAAATGAAGATTTCCTCATGCTGACCTTACAGCAACCTGGGGCAAGAGCTGCCGAGCTCTGCTGCTGTCCTTGAGGGTTGTCTTCTTCCCTCAAAAGGAAAAAAATCCTGATGGGATAATTTTACTGCTTTTCTCTGTAAAAGTGGCAGCCACAAGATAGGCTAGAAACAAACATTTCCCTCAGAACTCATTCTCTAAATTATTACCAGCTCTTTGCTAGGCAAGCACAGTGCCCCACATGCCCTTATTGCTGGAAACAGGATCCACTGATGGAGCAGATTCCAGGCTCAGCATAACTGCACAGGGTAATGCCATTTTCTCTAAAAAGCCACTATCACTTCAGAGGATTATGGGGCTCACAGCTGAAATAACAGAACATGGTCACCTGCCAAGGGGTGTGGAGAATGGTAAAACACTGCAGATGACATTGCAAAGTGGCAAATGACAAAAGGCAACCAGGGAAATGAAAACTCATTCATACCAACTGGATCTTACACGAAGCTGCAGTGCTGTCTGCAAGCTGAGATCCGTCAGAAACCCTACGGCATGTGCTCCATAGGGATCTGGCTTCTCACATCCCATTCCCAATACTCCGGTGGATGGCCCTGCTCCGGCCCCAGACACAGCTCATTGCCACCTGGCGGCTAAGAACGTTTAATACAGCCCACCTTTAGCCGTGAGCTGTAAATAATTTCAGGAGGGTGTGTTTTTAATTTACTCAGTCTCTCAGATCAGCCTCTTACCATGGAATTGCAAGGGAATGCAGAGAACACCCACACTGGCAACTTCAACTGCAGCTAAATGTCTGTTTTCCAGAAAAGTCTAAGGTAGGATGTTGCCAAGGCAAGTCCCTGATTCTAAAGCAATATGAAATCACAGTAATGTGACATCACTCATAAATAAGACATGTCAAAGGCCATTACTCCGGTGAAGGAACCCCTGCAAGACTCGGCACAGCTCCTCACAGCAGGCTTTGGGAGCCACAAGAAAGATGTGTGGCACAAAATGACTCAAGTGCACAGAGACAGAAAGTTGGTACTTCCACTGATTCTGCTTTTTCTCCTCCGACTACAAGATGTGATACATTTATGAACAGACATACTGGAAGTTAAAATAGGGAATGTCAATGTAAGAAAAGGCACCCCTGGTGCACGTATAAGCTTCCAGCTGAAGAATGATGAGTAGCTAAGCACAACCACCTGAACTGGGACTGCACTTCAGCATTTGCACGATGCCTATGGGTTATCATACAGAAAAATGTTAGAGATTATTCAAAATAGGGTCACAGGCATTTACTCCGAGACTTTCATCTCTGCTCTGCATACAGCTCACTAACTTCAAGTGCAGGAAGAAAATTGGTACAGGTTAAGAACAAGCTCCATATTTTTAATAGCCTGAACCTCAATCCCTAGAATCCAATAGAGTTTCTTACAGCACCATAAAAATCACTATGTCCCCCTCTGCATCTGTATTTCTCAAGCTTGCCTACCCCTAGCCCATCCCATCCAAACTGGGCAGCTGAATAGTTGTGGCCAGACAATTGCCAGTTCAGATGCCAAACAAAAAATTGGCCCTTTAAAAGACAAAGCCAGCTGTGAATACAAAATTGTACAAGTACCCAACTGAAAATAATAAAATCATAGGCTTGACTTTGCTTCACCCATTCATTTTGGGCAGAACTTGCCCAGAAAAGTTAGTGGGTTTGACCTCAGTTTTAAGAGATGGAGCGAGATCATACTGAGCAGGGCCTTTGATGTCAGTAAAGTCATGCCTGACTTACCCCAGCACAACCAAAATTAGAATGCTGTACAAGGGCAAAAACATCTTTTAAATTCCCTAGGCCAGTCCTCCTTGTGCAGGTTTGTAGCTGCACCACAGGGGCTGTTCTCCTCCCATCACCTATTCCTGTGACTTGGAGTATTTCATTGTTTCCTTCTGGCCACCGTGCTGGAGATTCCCAGGTCAGAGTTATCCTGGGATATTGCTCAGTGAAGGGAACTTTTCTCCCAGATTTCCCATGTGATCCCATTTATCTGCACTCTCTTCTAATTGCTTACCATCCATCTCTGTGGAACCAGAGAAACCCACTGGCAGGATAACCCACATTTTCTCCAAGTCTTCAGAGTCAGTGGGTAGTTGTGGAGTAAAAAAGTATGAGAGGTGAAAATACAAGTTGCATATACTTTAAAAACAGGATTCTCCTTCCAAACAGAGGGACTAATACAAGTCCAGCTATTCAGGGAAGGAGGCTCTGTATCAGTGACTGAAAGAGTGATGAATAAGAGCAGGAATAACACTTAGACCAAGTGAACAAAAAGCAAGTTCATTATTGGCTTTGGCTGCCAAATATCTTCCCATATCTCCCCCTCCTGACCTTCAGTAAATTATATCCCACAGTTTTTTCTCCCTGTGGAACCAAACAATGTTTACTTTCCTCTCCCTTAAAGCACAAGCTCAATACAGGACAAGCACTCTGAGGAAGGTTTTCAGCCTCACACTGGCAGATCCACAGCCAGTGGCCAGAGCACCAGCTTTCTCCAGGGCTGCCTAGGGGCTCAGCTGAGTGGCTGCACCGAGCACACTTCCCTGGCACCGACCAGGCTGGGAGCCCTCGAGCCTCAGACACCCAGAACGTGACTGCAAAAGGCCACGAGCAGCCTGTTCTGGTGTTGACATTAGCCATGCCTGGAGTAGAGGAGTGGGACTCAATCACTTCCTGAAATCCCTTCCAACATAAATATTCGGAGATACTACCAACATCTTTAAAATTTCACATTTTTTCTAAACATTCATTAAATATAAACAGAAGAATGGAACCTCTCCAGAAATAAGCTGAGCACTATTAATAAGCATAATGTAATAAAAACTTTAAGTGAGCCTTAAGTGACTATTAAACACATAATAATGCACTTTCCTACAGACAGCAGTGAAATTGAGTACTAAACACTACAGTCAGAACAAAACCATTTAACACAGAACCCTTGAAAATTTATTATTAAAATAAAAACAAAGGATATTTGCTCTCCCTACATAGGTTGCTATAGGAAGAACTCCCTCCCACGTTTCTAGGAAACACTTAGTAGAGCAGAGCTAACTATAAAGCTTCTCCAAAGTCAGTAGAGGGATCTTTGTTTGCTAGAGGATATTGCAAGAGGCTCCCATTGTTTGTTTGCAGCTTTTACAATTAGTAGCACAAAACACTCGCTAGACAATGAGGAAGTAATATCGTAAAGAACCCGTTTTGTGGCCAGGCAGACAAAGTTCCTTTTGTGATAGCATAACCTTGATTTGTTTTCTTCATCAGTGCTTGTGTGCTTTGCAGCTCTCTGTTATCAGGCTCTTACAAAGGCTGTCCCAGTCCCTGCTGTGACCTGCAGTGTTCCTGCTGCAGGTACAGAGCAATACACAAAGCCCAGTTTAGGAACCCAAAAAGTCTGTGGCTCATTATCTGAATTCAGTTTGCTTTGCTTTATGCACAGCACACTCCAGCTGCCTCAAATGACTACTTCCAAACTCTCCAAAGGGAGAGGAGTCCCCTCACAGTGCAGATCCAGGATGGCCAGTTCCACACCAGCCCATTTGCAGTCTGGGCTCACAGTGCTGCAGCTCAGCCCTGGGCAAGGTGCTAATAGAGGGATTTCTGCCTGATTTTACACCAGCCTTGAGGCCAGCAGGGAGGCTGATCTGTGAGAACTGGTGCCACACAGTTCTGGCTGGTGAGGCAGTTTGGTTTGCTGCACCAGCCTGTTCAGCTGTGCTTTGTCCTCACTGCCTCCTCCCCTGCACAGTTCAGTCACAGTGATTTGTTGGACACTTGTAACCCAGTCATACATTGCAATAATAAGAGAAGATCCCATGTTTGAATCCACACCTGCTCTCTCCACCCCATCTGGGGGGCACCGGTAGGTTTAGATACCATGTTTTAAGGCATTGCTACTCTCAGCTGTCCACTCACCTCTTTGCCCAAAGTGATGACAAACATGTGCCAGTCCTGAAGCTTCTGGAATTTGCAGTTTGGCAAATTTAGCTGCAGTCCCTCACTTCTGGAACTCCTGCCATGTAACTCCTGCAGAAAGATGGGTACACACCTGATAGTGGGAATGGAATAAACACATATCTTAATCAGACAGAACTCAACCCCCACAGCCAGGAAGGACAATATTTCAGTGACAGAGATTTCAGATATACACCCCAAACAACCAAAAGTTCCTTCTGACATGAAGCTGTATAAAACCTAAACCCAAGTTCTTCCTACTTTCTGTTTGATCAGTAGGTGTATCAAACCTTTTTCTTCCTGTGTGGTGTTTCCCCTACAAGTCTACATGAAAAGTGAGGTCATGTGTCCTTCCATTCCAAGCATCTTGATGTTATTCCTATAGCACAAATCAAACTGGTCCCAACCCAGTAAATAACCATTTCCAGTCTTGCTGCTTTCCCTATATCCTGCCCAACCACAGTGACACCACAGCAAGTGTTCCCTGCACCCCAGAGATGATGGGAAAGTATAAACAGTGCTCCATCTGCAGCTCATTGCTGTCCCCATGAAAAAAAAGGCCAAAACAAGCCTTTGACTGATGGTTGGTTTCCACAGTTTGGTCGCAACAGCTTTGCAAATGAACTATTTCAGGCGAGAGCTGGTGGCAGTTATTTGATAAAAGGCAGCAGTTCTGATAATGCATGAGGGTTTTTTGAACTTGGACTTTGTAAATGATAGTACTCAAGGACAAACTTGTCAGGTCAAATCTGACCCAGGTGCTGAATGTGTAAAAGCTGAGAGGCAGAGATTACTGCAGGAAAGATTAATGACACCATTAACATGACTATGTGGAGCTACACAGCTCTGCAGAGAGGAAAAGTTTGTGTTGCAGGCATGGTAAATGAAGTCTGGGTGTGCTCTAAGGATATCTTTGTTTCTTTTGTGTACAGAGATGTTTTATCTCAGAGTTATACAAATACAGTTGAGTTGTATAAGCAAGCTTTAAAAATTAACACATTTTAAAAATTACTTTACCTGATGAATCAGTTACAAGGTAAAATCAGCACAGGTCTGCATGAAAATACATTATATTTAACATTATCCAGCCACCCTTGTACTGGGAGTGCAAAACACTTCCAGTAATATGCACAGCTGCTCCCTATAAGAGAACATGCTTTCCACACTGCTGCAATGCAATCAATGTGGGATATTTTTAATTATTATCATTCCAAATGGGTGAAATTGTGGCCTGATTCTCCTTGGGAAAATGATTTTAGAGCTCATCAGAGGTGAAGCACCAGGGTGTAAAGAACAGAGTCCTCATGTCAAACAATAGGACTTGAAGCAGTTGTGGACTGTGTTGTTGCCTTGTGAAATCAGCCAAGACTCTTCCAATAGCACTAATTCCCTCACTCCTACTGGCTGAAGGGATGGCATCCCAGGGAGGCAGGGCCACCCCCAGGGAAGGGCAAACAGTTCTTTATTTCCCTGACTTCAATTCAACCCTGATTTACTGCTGCTCCAGCCCCTGCCAATACTGTTAGGTGAAAGTCTGAGGTCTGCTAAGAGATGTTTACTCATTTTCTTGTCATTCAACAATTTTGTTGTCATGGACATCAGATTCCAGAAACAGTTTTGGAAGGAACTGGATTGTAAGACCATGAACCAAAAGTTTCTGACTTCAATGAAAATTTCACTGAATTCATTCAGTCCCTCCGTCTACCGAGCTATTCTTCAGTCATCCCTGAGTTTCCAGAGGTGGATAAATAATTCAGTCAAACATACACAGACTAAGTTTTGAAATCTGTTGAATAAAGGAGCCATTTTTTCCCCAATCACCGCCTGAGGCTCATTTTGTGTTAGTGCAAATTCACTGTGATTACAACACTGTGCATTACCAAAGCAACATCCTGTTCCCAGGTCAGCCCATGAGGATTGCTCCTTGCTATCAGTTTGCAAAGTTCCTGAATATTAATTTGCCTTGTTCTCTTCAGATTAGGCTGAACTCTTGCACAGACCCTGCAGGCCCAGCTGTGAACAAGTTGTACTCAGATTTCTTAAATGAAAATGATGTTTCTTTACATCACAGAGGTGTGAGAAGCATGAATTCAAACACTTCCCAGGCAGCCAGTGATTTGGAGGAAAGGGGCATGTAGGGGCTGCCTGTGCAGAGTCCCCAGGTGTGTGCAGGGTTATTGTCCCTCAGTTCCCCCTGGAAGCCCCTGGCATGTGATGTGGCCATTTCACTTTCATTGGAGCTGCTTCTCCTCCCAAATATTATATGAAGGTAAAGAGCCCGTTGGTGTCTGAAGTTCAGTGCTCTTTGCCATTTATCTCTCGAGTACCTTGCAGAGCTCCTAATTGAAAGCCTGACATTCTCTACTGATTCATTAAAATATTGTCTATGAGCTGCTGCATAACTTGTTCTTTTCCTAATCATAGCTTTTCATTCCTGCCTTTTGCAATGAGCAACTGGAGTTGCATCTTCTGTTTTTAACTAAATGTTTGCTCATACTGCCCACCAGGATATCACCTCTCCTTTCCAGCTGGGAACTCCTTGCTGCAATCCCATTACACACAGCAGAAATTGAGGAGAATGAATGAAGGCAGTGACAGGATCAAGCAGTGTGCCATGTTTTGTTTGGGTATGAAATTTTGGAATATCTGCTAAAATCCACACAGGGCGTGTAACTCCATCCACCTCTGCTTTCCTCATAATTATTTACATGGAACCACCAGGAGACAGCATGTCATAATACTCATTCATACTTCAAGCCACAAACAAGGAGAGAGCTGAGCCAGGCCTAATGCAAACAGACAGAGCAAGAGACAGGTCCATCTGGCTGGGAATAAACAGCCAGCTTTCTGCTTCCTCTCCTGGAAACTTTCTTGACTTGTGTTCCACCTCAGTTTATCCTTCCAGAGATGGAATGGCCTGCTTTGGTGCTTGTGTAGCAATTTAAAGGATCCTGGGATTCAGGTGTCTCTGAAGAATTCAATGTGCAAGAGCACAAGGAGAGGTGATTTTAGAGCTGACAGCCCTAGATGAGCACAGGCTGGAGGAGAGAATCAGCACAGCACCATCAGTTCCTCACCTCCAAACCAGCACTAACATGGGTGAGAATGAAGAGAGTTTGGCATTGCTCCTCTCATGTCTGAAATACTCTGCATCATAATGAAGGAGTGTTTGGGGAAATAGCCATAACAAATTGAATCAAACTGGAAATGCTCTTTGCCTGGAGAACAGACTTGGGGAATTAATGTGAGAAACCTTCATTTATTTTTTTCTGTCTCCATGCCATGGTAACTTCTTGTCTATTTTTAAGTACAATAAAAAGTTTAGTTTACTCTTCTCTGAAGTTATTCCAGTGTAGTCATTCATCCTCTTTTAACAAAATTGCAACAGAACATCACACAAACATTTACTGGGGAGTCTGAAGAATGGTAAACAGAAATAGATGTGGGATTTAATAGTCATATTTGTCATATTTGTCAGAGATGAGTAGGTACATTCAGTTGTCACTCCTGACTCTTCTAATACTAAACCTATGTTCCAGCAAGGGTTCTCAAAAAGATTTATTCCAAAAGGAATGAATTTTCTTGAAATTCAGTCAATTATGTTTAAAAACTTTACATAAAAAAAACTGTTACAGAAAGGTAAGAAAACCCAAATGTTACCTAATTTTTAAAAGAAAAAGTTGTCTGTGATTGCAATTGATTATTCTAAAATTAACTCATATACAGCAGAAACACAGGGGGTAAATGCTACTAGAAAAATAAAATCTAATTATCACCTGTAACTTCCAGAGGCCTGTGTTTGGCTTTGATTTATTTTGTTATTTACAGTCACTTAACATTTACTCATGCAAGTGAATTTTGGTTTTTTCCCTGTTATGTTTCTTAGCTATATATTTCATCTCTTTCCTAACTGAGTGGACTGAGCTTTCTCATAGAAAGAAGTTACACAGGTTGCTCACAAACCCTTGAGCAGCAGCTCTGTGTCTGTTCAAGTGCTGTGTTGTGGAACTAAAACAGCAATTCAAGAAAAGGTGAACATTTGCTTTTGCCAACATCCTCCTGCACAGCCCCCCAGACTGGAATCCAGGGTTATCTTGCTTTTGGCACACAGGCTTGCAAATAAAAGGCTAAAATCCACAAACAATAGTGCTTTCCTAGAACCAGACCTGTGTGCACAGGCACTCAGATATACACAACTCCCCAAATTTGAAACAGCTCCCAAATGTGTAATGTTATAGGAGCCCTTTTGCCAGGTGGCCTTGAATGAACTGGGCTTGTCCGTGGAGAGGGACCAAAGATAAAAGTTGACCATATTGGGAGGTTTTACATTTTCTGTGCAAGAAAACTTATCTTTCAGCTACACTTACCCACCTCAAACAATGAGATCACCACAAATCTATCTGCCTTGCTTTGGGAGTAAATCAGACACTATTTATATGCAGAGCTTTGAGTTTTTCCTGCCTGGTAACACAGGACAAGGCTAAGGAGATAAAAGGAGGAGAAAGCAGTCCACAGCTATCTGATAGTCAGTGCCTTTCCCCCATCCTGGAAAGTTTTACAAACAACTGTTGCTTATTACTTTATGGGTTTGAGGCCTCTGTCTGAGATCAGTGTTTTGAAATTTGGCTTGAAGACTTTTACCAAATCTGGTACTTAAGTTTTCACAGTGCAAAACTAATGACAGGGTAGGATGAGCTCAGATTCTTGTATATAAATAGTGTGAGGTGCCAGGAAGAACAACGAAGGGAAGTAATGAAAGACAAGTGTTCTCCCAGGATTTAGAGATCCCATCCCAGGTTGGCACAAGCACAGTGAAGTTCTCCTGTGATGAACTCAAGCAAAGCTGCAAGCAGCAAAGCTGTGAGCTTGAATTTTGTGCTGAAAATGTTTTGAGAATGTACTTTTCAGGAGTTCATCATTATAAAGAAAACTACATTTCCCCATTTGCAGTCTCTCATTGTGGTTTGAGTATTTTAAGGTAAATGATTCTGATTGGGTATTTTTCTTAGGAAATTTTTTCCACTAAGGGGGAAAGAGAAGGATGCCCTGACAAGGATTTAGTGCAGACATTAAAGCTGTTGGAAAGGGTTGGTAACAAGTGAAACAGATCTTGAAAGTCAATTCATTCTCTTCATGTTTCCTTGCAGCGAGGCTTGGGGAACTTGAGCAAACTGAAGTGTGTGGATACACATCCCTCTGTTTATGGAGAGAGCAGAGACTCTGGGAGAGCTGACAGGGAATGAACACAAAATGGCATAAACAGATCTCAGTGCAATGGGAGTTCTCAGCTGAAGCTTTCGTGCATCCCCACAGTGCCAGGCTCAGTAATAACAGTGCTTAACGAGACTGAATGTAAAGTCCAAACCAAGAATCTATTTCCTTTTTAATGTCCATTATATAAACCCTAATCTGGGTGCAGAAAGCTCCAGATCTGACCCCCTCAGCTCAGCTTTCTGCAGATCAAAGGTTGTGCTAAACTTTGTCATTATTATCTTCACATGTTCTTAATTAAACTCAGAACAAGATGCAGCTAAAAGGTCATAATTCAAGTGCTTTAGACCACAGAGATGCAGCTCTGAGGAAAAGTGTGTTTTTGTGTTGCTGAGGGAACCCTTGATGTGCTATGGCACCAGGCACGTTTGGGAAAAGAAGAAATGAAGCAGGAGTAAGTGTTGTTTAATGAAAAACAGGAGAAGATTAAATCAAGGTCTAGAAGACCAGAGAGGCGGAGGCAAAACATTTTAAGAGAGTATTTTATGAGTGGTATAACATTTATTTATAATATATGTTTATAAAATTATATTTAGTTGTTTCAGAGGAAAAGTTTAGACCTGAACTATTGCCAGAGATTGCTTAAATCAAAGGACTAATGATGCCCTGAATGGCCTCAGAAGGCTGATGTTAAATCAGTGGAAAGGTGTGGGCTGACATTCCACAACATTTTCTTAGAAATCCAGAAATCAGGTGAAACTTTCTTCACTTGAAGACGAGTTATAAATCAGATCTCAGGGAATCGGTCGATTTTATATGCCCAGTTGTGCCATATTTTACAGAAATCTTCTCCATTCTCAGGGTAATATGAAAATCCTTGTGAACTGAACCCTAAACAATGACTTTGTTTGCTGTGGATTGAAATCAGTGCTTTAGACTGGGACCAAAACTCGTGGGGTCAGGTCTGAGCTGAGCAATGCCCATCTATACCCACTGAGCGGACAATCCACAAAAGATGGAGAAATTATTATCAAGTAAACAAATTAATTTTTGAACAGCTTGAGTAGAGCTGTGTAATTAACAGAGTTTTTGGCCAACTGATCACACTTTTATGTCACTTAGTGACGCTGGAGTGTTAAGTGAATACAGCTAAACTTCATCTCAAGCATAGTTTGAAATTAAAAATTACAGCTTGGAAATATTGAAACAAAACATTTTGACCAGTCTCAGAGAAATCCCCTCTCTTGGGTAAAAACTATTTGAATAAACAGCCTGAGGTTATTTTATAGTTTCATGCCCTGCACTGTGGTTTTTTGGTGCATGTATTTGAAAACATTTCCAACTGTCTACTTCGGACGGTTCTAAAACTACAGAATTGCATCTTCTACAAAGAAGATCATAAATACAGAGTTTCCTCTTTGCTCCTTCTTAGAACTGTCCTGGTACCCTGCAACTGAACACTGTGCTTGGTTGCAATAGTTTGTCAAAGAAAAACACAGTTTTTCTGGTCACAAAAGGAGGAAGAACATATCTATAATCTTCAATAGGTAAGAAATTCTGATTCAATGCACATTTCTATTGTAGCTCTAAAAAGAAAATAAAAGGAAAGCTGATACAGCAGGAAAATTATTTGCAGATAAATTATGGCTTAAGAATTCCCAAACTCGTTACAGAAACTGTACATTGTTAACTGTAAAGCCTGAAAGTGTTTGAAATGTCTGTACAAGTATTTATTTGGTGGTTTGGATGTGTTTCCCTACACTTTGTAATTCACACGAGCTTCTTTGTCAAGGGATCCTACACTGAAGCACTAAAAAAATGTGAAAATTATTATTAAGTAACATCTATGGTTGATTGGCCACAGAACCCATGAATACAAAACTACAAATTAATTTTTCAGTCCTAATTCCAGAGTAATATTTCTATGCACAGACCTCAGATCTATTGGGCAATTATTGCATTCACAACTTTCCCTTCTTCTTCTGACAGTTTGGAATATTACAGCTGGTGACAGTAATGCATTACAAGTCCTAAATTAGAAATAGAACCTAATAAAAATGGGAAATAATAATGCTGATAAGGCAAGACAATAATATTAATTATTTACCCTTTTTCTTCTTTGCATCAGACACTTAGGAGGAACATAATGCCATAAGCAAACCTCCACAGGGGTGAGCTTTATGATAGATCATCTCTTTTGAGAGGAGCAAATTTGTATTATACACATGAATTAACTTACCAAAATGTATCATATATAAGGCTATGACGTTAATGTTTAAGTCTGATTTCAGTCTGCAGCCTGACACATCAGACTCTTCACTCTACTCAGTGTATGTGCTACACATTTCCAATAAATGTGTGTTTTAAAAGTGTTACAGAAGAGGAGAGGAAAAAACAGAGATTATTCCTCATTATTCATGACTTGTTCCAGGCAGGGATCAGCTTGAATCTCAGTTTTCCCTCTTTTTTGAACAAACTGCATGGTTTCACTTTATTTGGATGCTTCCCAGCATTGGTTAGAGAACATTTAAAGCTTCATTCCAGCCCAGTATCAGTAGGCTCACACAGACCCAAGTCAGTGCTTCACCCCTGCTATAACCATGTGACACACAGGGCAAATAAAGCAAAGCAACCCTGATTCAAAGGCATTTTATACCCAACTGACTGACATAATATATGTTTAATCATACAGGAACTGCTTGATAGAAATCTTCCTGTCTCTCCCAGCACCAACAGAGCGATGCTAATTTGTACCAGATGCACATCTGGCCCGGCCTGGGTAAAGAAGCCATTGAGCTGGAAATTTAATATTTAAACCAGTACAAACCTCCAGAGTTCTATAATGAAATTAAATTTGGGTAAAGGATTAGGTACCAGTTTGATTATCTACTAAAGAAGGGTTCCTCTGCAGCAAACAGAAAATCAGTAATCATCGGAATTGCTATTTTTGCTGCTAATGCAGTGCCAGTTCCATCACACCCTAAATGTGTTCAGTGTTGAAGTGCATGAGTGACAAGGCTGCACATGGTGACACAAGTGACCTGGATCCTTAGGTTGCTTCCCTGCTTTTCTACAAAAGCTGGACACAGCCACACACACAAACTATTTCGGTAGGATGAACTTGGCTACATGACAATGCCCTTCAGAAGTCACATACCCTGAAAATTGGGGAATGTGAGAATACAAATACTCAGCACTAACCACACCAGGCTTCTCATGAATCAAGATTGTTGTTGAAGATACTTTTGGGACCAAGGCTTGGGCTTAGCAAGTTGTCAAAGAGAAACAGCTTTTGCATCAGTCTCTTTCCTCTCTAAATCGACAGGGTTGTGCTGCTTTTCCTTCCCCGCTCTGTTTCCTTCTTTCTATCAGGATATAAGAAGGGGAAAAGGATATGCTGGGGCTCAAATTATAAGACTTTTCTTCTGTATTTACTGCTGTTTTCAAAAGGGGAGACTGGTCCTGAGACAGGTGACTGGTGTGCCCCTAATGACAGAAGGTCCCTGTGGTCCTGGCTTTCCCAAGCAAACCTTGTTCTCCTGCCCTCACTGGGTTTCTCTGGCTTTGCTCCTGATGAGTCTGAGTGGTCACAGGTTTTCAGAACTGCCAGAGACCCGAGGAATACAAACAGTGTAAAAGAAGAGTAAGCTGCCATGTGGCTCTTAAGAACTTGCACCTGACATTCCAGAGATTTAATTAAATTCCTCCGTTGCTGGGAAGGGTGATGGAACAGGGAGGGATCACCTGGGTGTGTGCAGCCCTGGCCTGGGCTGAGGCACTGGGAGAGGACACACTGCAGAGCCCTCCAGGGGACACAGGGAAGGCTGCAGGGCACCCTCACCCTACAGCTGCAAACACCTACAGCATTCCCCTCACACTATTTCCTTTGGATTAGTCTGACCTTTTCTCCAGTAGGATGCCTGTGGGGTAATGGGATCATTCAGCTAAAAGCTCTGAGCAGCCTTACAGCTCCTGCCTTTCCCTGTGGGGGTGTCTCAGTGGCAGTGCTTCCATGGCCACCCTCAGGGTGTCCTGAGAGAAAACACACTGGGGAAGGATAAAGGTGGGAAAAACAAAAGGCATTCCCATCAACAGGAAAGTAATAGTTCTTTGGATGTTTATTTATTATCAATCTTAGTCTCCTTATATGCTGTGTTTTTTTTCTTTATATTTTAGGCCACAAAGTAACATTTTAGGCCACCACCTAACTAATTAGCCCTAGATTTGATAAGGGATCTCCTAAGCCCACATGCCTGCCTGTTGGTCCCTCATGACCAGCTATCAGGGAGCATTCAGCAAAGTAACTCACAATTACAACAAGCTATTTGGGATAGTGAAAAACAGCCTATGCCCTTATTTTATTAAGATGCACTATTGTCATAGAGGTCTGGGAAAAGTACTGAAATATTCATGAAAAATGCCTTCTCTTTGGGATTCTTCAGACAGTTGTTATTCTGTTGAGGGTATCTTGGGTGCATTCAAAGGCTCTTTTTCAATATATCCTCAACAGTTCACCATAATACTGCAAAATCTGTAACCCCAACCTCATAATCCTGTTTCAGAAATTATGGAATTATCCTGATTATAGAAGATTTCTGCCAAGAAACAGACTAGAATACAAAACAGCTGCAAAATTCATAAAACAGAATTGACCCTGTGGACTATTTGGTTAATTTTTCATGGTATTTTCCCATGTTTTCATGCCTCATTAGTCCACATGACTGTGGCATTAAATGTGTGCCCAAGGCCATAGGAGTGGGTATGAAATAATGACTCCAGGTTGTGTCAGTGGAGAGGACCAGGCAGGAAATCCATGTGAAATGCACCCAATTTAGCATAGTTTTCAACACCTTCTATTACTGAAAGCTAGGAAAAAAGCAATAAGTTACTATTAAGTTTTGTTCTGGTAGATTAAATATGCAAACTGGACTCTCAGTGCTCATACTCTTAGCAGATGGCAATAACCTTGACAGTGCCAGAAAAGCCACCATTTTCTGCATAATAATCTTTTTTATTTGGCATTTCCAGCTATTCTGGAAGGGCTGTCTTTGCTATTTAGTGAAAATGTGCCCTGTGGAAGATTTTTCTCTTACAAAGCAAGGCAGTGAGAGTGCTCTTGCAATGGTGCACTGTGCATAGTCCTGGTAGCAAAGACCTCACACACAGGAATGTTTTATGGTGTAGGAAATGGGCAAGAGGGCCAAAGAAGCAATGTGAGGGGTGAGGAAACCAGGGGAGAAAATAAGGAATGAATATGAATTCAAAAGAAAACAGTTATGTGTTAATTATAAAGTAGAGCTACTCAACTAAAGCAGTTTATTCCTGGCTCTTTACCCATAGGACTTTTCCAATGATAACATGGCACAGGCAGCAGTAAGACCTTCATGAATGATGTTGCAGACAAATTATGGAAAAGAGATCAGATCCTCTGAGTTTGGGGGGAGGGAGACACGTTTTGGCTTTGTGTGCTGAATGCTTGTTTTCCTGTTCATGTCACTATGACTTTCATAAGTTCATGAAACCTTGTAATTCTATATAACCAAAAAGAGCACTAATGTATTCTCTGCACATCTCACAAGTTACAAGTAATCAGAGCAAGAATTTTAATGTTATATTTAAATTTGATGAAGTCAAAACCTATCAACATTACACCAATGAAAGCAGTGTAATCAAAAATAGCATCAATTATTTATATAAGCTCCAAAGAACCCCAGGTTTATATGGTGGTGATGTTTAAAAAAAGAAAACTGTCTCCTCCAAAAAAAACAAGGACTTGATTGAGGTACTGAGAAAATGGTTCTCCAGTTATCTGAATGTCATCCAAGGACCAGCACAGGACTTTGGATAGCAAAGTTCTTGTGCATTATCTATCAGTGAACTGGCTTCATTCACCTATTTCAAAGCATAATTCCTCAGGGAAGAAAATATTATATCCTATTTTATTGTAATATTGGCATAAATCACAAGTGATTGCTTTGAAGGAAAAAAGTCCCAAACATAAACGTGACATAAGGCCTAAGGAGCATTTTGCTCTGTATTCTACATTTACACAGCAGCTGCACTATAAACACAAGGTATGCAAGTTCACCACCCTCCAAAGCCAAGGTAAGTGATCTGGTTTTAATTTTAGGGTTTCTACACTTACATCTGGGAACTGTACACTTCCAGGAATTATGGGTTAAGTTGGAGGAGAAACAGGAGCAACTCATTTTGGCAGTTTTAAACAGAGTTCCCTGATTTCAGCAATAGTTTCTTTTCCACATGCAGAGACTTCTCCAGTGGGAATAGCTCCCTGATGCAGGTGAGGACAACTGGAGCAAGATGCCTTCCTACAGTGTGAAGTCAGAACAGCAGGGACTAGATATAAAAGACTTGCAGCTGAATGCTTTGAAAGGACAAACATTTTGAAAGCATGTTCCCAAAACACACCTGCAAAATAGCTCATAATTTTCTCCTATTCATGAGGCTCAGAGCATTGTGCTTTATGGTTGCTCAACTCCAGGCAGAAACATTTTCCTGCAGGAGGACTGGCAGCTTTTTCCTTATAAAAGCATAAGCCAAAGCCAGTGTGGACTGGATGTGCAGCAGTGAAAACAGTGCAGTGCCTCTGTGCAAGGGACAGCAGCAGGAAAACCTGACACACCTTTCCTCCTGCCCCAGCATTGCCCCAAACGCACTGAGATTGTACCATGAGGTGTGTGAGACTCACGGTCAAAGCTCAGGATCATTGTTACACATTTTTCAAAACTTCTGAGTAACTTTTCAGCTGCTGAAGACTTTTGCCTCTGAATTACACTCTGTACTGCTTTTGGCACAATCAGTTCTGGTGTTTGAGTCCAGTTCCAGTGGAATAGAAAAGCTGTGGAGGAGCAAGTCTGGCAGCACCAGACACAGCAATAAGCCCACCATGTATGGAGGGAGCAGCCAGCACTGAGATTTCTGGACAAGAAAAAGCAGAATGAGTTTCCATAAGAAATGGGAAAACACACAAAGAAATAAGTGTTAGCAGAGAGCAAAGCAGGTCCATCAGGGCCCTCAGGAGCCCTATTTGTAAGAGCCTGCCCTTGGGTTCTTAGTTTTGTTGTTGGCCATTTTTAATTGGAATGACAGACAAAAATCTAGTCCTATCACACAAGTAGATTTGTACACATGGAAAGTATCTTCTGTGTTTCCTTTTCTTTTCCCCAGAAAGTTTGGAGTTTTGAGCTGTGCAAGATGGATGAATGAGGACATAGTCTTGTCTTTGGAGTTTACAGTGTCCAGATTAAGCTGAAGATATTTTCCAAAAGCATGTGTTATGTATTTAAGAGGAGAAGTTCACTGTGGGGTGATAGAGATCAACCTTTTTTTTCCTGGAAGAAGCTTTGTTTAGTTTCCATTAAGTAATGAGCTGCTAAAGGATTTGCTGCTACAAGAATCCGAAAAAAGACACCTTAAACACACTACAGCAAAGTATTGTCCTGTGGGACAATTCCATAGTACAAATTGGTGCCAGTAGGCATTCCACCACTGAAATATCAACTAGAAATAGCTAAACACTGAAGATTTGTTCCAGAAACATTCTTGAGAAAATTGTTTTCCTGAAATACATAATCATGCTTATTTTTTTTACATTCCAGTGTTTTTACTGGTTTGGTAGCCTTGACAGGAGGCATGAATCACAAACTTACAAGCAGACAGCATTTTGCATTCCTTTTTGTGGAAAAGTCAGCCCCTAATGGTTTCTGCAAGACAGAGCAGGGGAATATGCAACCTGAAGATTGCTTATTGGAGTTCCGTTTACACAAAACTGAGAAAACAGGGTAATTCTATGGTTAGAGTTAGAATGAAAGTAGTGTCAAACCATGCTCTTTATTCTTTTCTTAGCCAGGTAGTAATTTTTTTAATTAGTTTTACTGGAATACACTGGGAAGGGTAACACAGCAAGCAGGAGTGAGAACAGACAGGCAGGGGAATTGGCTGAACTTCGTGGTGAGGATTTGTTGGTCAACACACCACCCAGCCTTCATAATTCAGAAAGCTGCTATTTGGTTCAACAAGATAACCAATGTCAACCCATATAAAGTCTTCCTGAGTGCTTGAGGTTCACAGTTCAGTATCAGCTGTTTGCTCAACTTAGTTCCTTGTTTCCCCTTCCTGACCGGATAGCCTTCCACGCTAAATTCCCTTCAAATAAACTCTATCTCATCATTAAATTAATCTCAGCCTCAAGTCCAACATTCACTTTCTGCAAGCATATTGTCACAGCCAGCAAATAAAAATGAGTGCAAGCATTTTCTGGAAAAGCAGTGGATATTTTCCTGCAATGCTGTTGCATCGCTCCGAACATCCGGTGGCCTGTAAACTAAACCCGCAGTAAAAAAGGGATAAACAATTGGCCAACACTTATCCTCTTATTTAGAAACAGCTTCTTGGTGAAGATTTGAGACTAAGACTTTGCACGTGCCCTCAGCTGTAAGGCAGGACATGTATTTTATGCAGCCACACACAAAGTTGTATCTCATCTTTAGTTTCTACTTGTGAGAGTGACTTTGGTGTGACACCAAGCCAGAGCTTTACACACCCACCTTTTTCTGACACCAGCTCTGTGTGGGCCCAGAGCAGTGGGGTTGGGTTTACAGGTATATATATATGAACAGTGCTGGTAATCTGTACCTTTGCATAAGGATTTTCCTAAGTGAGCACCAGGAAAACATGTTGAGAGGACAGTGGAGCAAGTTCCACACAGACTTACACAGGTACAGTTCAGGTCACCCAACATCACTTCAAAATCTCTCTGTAGGACAGAAAGGCAAGTGAGAAGTACTATTTGTACAGTCTGGGACTCCTTCCCTTCTTGGCCCTCCCAAGTGCTTTCCAGCTTGTAGGATTAAACCTGATATTCATTTGGAGACAACCTGGGGCTTAGATCCCTGTTCCTACCTTGAACTGGGGTAAGCAACTTAATCCTCCAGAGACAAAGCTTCAATATCTGTTAAAAAGGTCTGAAAGTTCTGTTTTCCCCTGGAGGGAGGAACAGAAAGTGAACTAGTTAACACCTAGAAAGGGTTTAGGGTTGCAGAAAACTGAGCCCCATAGAAATGAAGGGTACTGTGATCCCTTTATAAAGGAATATTTTGTCACCCAAAAGTGGCAATTTCCTTACAAGCCAAACTTTGTTTCACTGTTATTCCTTAATATCCCCAAAACAGACGCTATAGGTTTTTCCCCTGTATTTCTTATTTCAGCCAGGCAATTCTCCACTCCCTCTGCTAGGAAAAAACTGAATACAGAAATGGTTCTGCTTTCAAACTGCAGAACACTCTGAGTTTTACACTTCACACTTGGGCTGCTGTTGCAGAGAAAACACTAATGGTGTCAGCCATGAAAGGAAGTCCCGAGTCATCAACTCCTGGGTAAGCTGCCTTTGTTTTCTGGACTCAGAACGTGGGATGAATGTTCTAAATTAAGAATCAAAGCATTCCGTATTTCTGAGTGCAAGTATAAACTAAAAGTAAGAATGTATAAAACAGTTCAAGCCCTTGAACAACAGCAGGACATCACAGCCCATTCCACCATCAGGTCTGGACTGAGGCATTACCATTTCATGAACAGCAGGACA
>JAWWLZ010000139.1:3106020-3131953 GCA_035041345.1 Poliocrania exsul | reverse complement strand
CAACTTAAATTTCCCCTGGCAGAGCTTGAGCCTGTGCCCCCTTGTCCTATTGCTGAGTGCCTGGGAGAAGAGACCAATCCACACCTGACTAGAACTTCCCTTCAGAGGGAAGTCCAGAGAGGACAAAATGGCATCATTAACAAGCTCCTGCTGCATTCTGCACTTAGTGAGGTCACTGACAGGCAGGAATGTGGGCATCATAGCCTGTCCTCATCTCAGAAATATGAAACAGTGAGCCACTCCTTGCCATGAAACACCTGTCTTTCACAATTCTGCCCTTTTATTCATCATTATGATTAATTTATTTCAAGGTAGCTAACAAGTACAGAACATTTTGGTTCAGATCTGTAAAAGATGTGGGATTTTTCCTCAGGAAAACCAAGCCATGCAATGACAACACTGTTCATGTTCATTAAAAACACAAGATCTGACATGCAATACAATTCCTGACTTGTCCCTACTGTGGCAGGGGAGCCATCATTTTGATAATTGGGATGATAAAATCTGGAAAGAAATTAAAATCTTTTATCCAAACCTTTCAGATGTATTCTTCAAAAAACACCAACAGTTCTTCATTAATTTTCCTTTTTCTTTGGAGATTGCATTGGGAAGTTGCAGCTCATCCCTAACTAATAAAAGTTTACCTACACACAGGGGAACTTGTAGCATTTAATGTTCAAAATAATGAGATGAGAATAAAAAAGTAAACAAAATTTAAATATTTCAGCTTCTCAAGACTAAATTATCTTTTTAACCACATACTGAAAATCTGCTTTACATTCCCCAAAGTAAGAACTCCTGGCTCAATCACCAAAAATACAGATTTACAGGAATAGGTACAATTTCATAAATATTGGTGCTTATCTGCAGAAACTTCCAGACTAGTAAGAAAAGCCATGGCTTTATCCATCAAATTCAAATCTGTAAAACCTTAGGTAGCAGTGTCATTATGCAGAGCTGGAACTAATCTAAGACGACTATTTGGTTGAAAGAAACCATCTTCCTACAGGAGTATCTTTGGTGTTCACAAGACCTGTGTCTTAAAATCACATTGCCAAAGTACTAGAACATTAGAGAAAGGGATAGATTTCCTCTGAGAGAGTCCTTTCTCTTGGCACTACCAGCTTTTTCTGCCAGACAGGATTACCCTGTGGGACTCCTGTGACCTTTCCGTGAGGGGCCTCAATTTTTCCTTCAGAATGGCTCAGACTATTCTGAGCTGCAGGTATTTTGAAAACAAAATGAAGTTTCCATACAAGGTTAAAAATATTCCCCGAGCCCTCTCTCACATCAGAGAGCAGGAGCTGGACGTTACCATGCTATCAATACAGTCAGTATATTTTTCAGGAACAAAATACAAACATTGAGTTAGAACACTTAATATAAGTTTGCTAAGTACTTTTGCTTCCTTTCTTGGTCATGGTTATGAGAAAGTGTTTGTTTAAATGTGGAGGAAAATGAATAGATTCCCCAGACTTTCCTCCTTTGCCAGCAAATACAAGTGCTCACCGTGCTCTGCATAACGTAGTGAAAAGGGAAAAATCAGATTCTCTTGCTAAAATACTCGTTGTCTGTCACTAGGCTGTTTTTCACTTCTCCTATAAATGTACACTTAGGGCCACCTCAGTTTCTACTGACTTCTGCAAGGACTTAGGAATAATGGGAGAGGTCTTCAGTCTAAATTCCGTGCTCTCATGCACTGGCATTAACCCTGAGCAGCTTTCCTCCCACTCTGGCAGCAGTGCTGAGGAGGAGCAGGGACATGGCAGCATTCTGTGGAACTGTCCCCAGGGGAAAGGCTCATGGTGTTGGGAGGAGGAGGCCCCTCCAGCCTCACACCTTTGCTGGGCTGCTGAACAATGGGACAGGGAATGGGAGGCTGAGCAGGTGCAGAGAATGAGTTAAACCACAACTAGCAGGGGAACTTACATAGACAGCAGGCATGTGCTGCCTCAAGCTTCCTCCTCCCAGTGGAACCCCCAGCCCTCTGGAGCCGAGCCCACTGCCCCTCTGGGGGTGGTTTGGCAGCCCGTGAGCTGTGAGGGGGTTATTGCTGTGGCTTTCCAGCTGACCCTGCTAACACCAGGATGTCATTACCACTTTCACCACTGGCAAAGTGCAGGGCCTGAGGGAGCCTGGGGATGTGAACAGGCAGGGACTCATCAAGGACAAGGCAATGTAAGTCCCTGGAAGTAAGTTACAGAATCACAGACTATTCTGAGTTGGAAGGGACCCACAAGGATCATCGAGTCCAACCCTTAAGTCAATGGCCCACATAAGGGAATGAACCCATGACCTTGGCATTATTACAACCAAGTTTTAACCAACTGAGCTAATCTCAGGGTCTCCTTAGAAGGCTCTTTGAAGAGCAATCTGTGCACTGTGCTCTGTGGATAAGGATCTCAGCCCTAGCACTGACAGGTCAGTGCCTTTCAAAGTACATCCAAACTCTTACATACGCAGCAGAAAGGATTTATTTCCTTAATTTCTGGCATATATAACTTCCAAGAAGGAATTTTAATCCAATGTGCATATATAATTTCCTACCAGATGCACAGAGATAGACTGTGCAGAGATAAAGACAACAGTATTAACTATGCATTAACTATGCATTAACTTCATACCCCTTTGCAATGAATTTCTGCCTCATCCCTGTGTGTCAAACACCTGTGGATGATTCTGCCAAAACTCTGGAAGCCAGCTAGGAACCACCAGGCACAAGGGAAAGCATCTGTGCTCCAGATAGCACAGCTGGATGAATGGTCCTGCTCGCCTGCCTGCAGAGCACATGATGTGCCAGCTGTTTGCCAGGATGAACTGGAAGGCAGATGGATGAGAGGCTCTCCATGGCACACTTCAAAGGCATGTCTGTCCTCTCACTCCACTGCTTCTATGCACTGCTTATATTGCTTCAGTTACTTCACTTCTTTAATCTGATAAACATTAATAAAAGAGCGGATTCTCCTCCCAGCACTGATTTTTTTAATCATTTCTGTAGGCAGTGAGCTGACAGTCTGCTCCTTTGCCGGGTCACACGGCTCAGATTACACAGCCACCTTCTGCATTCACACCCAGGGGTTTATGGAGAACGTTTCTGTTCCACTTTGTAGCCAGTGAAACTCAACGAGGCCTGCAGCACAACCAGCCTTCTTGTAATGTCCTGTACTGGAGGGAACATTGTTGTTGATTACTCAAATGTTTTTACCTTTAATGGCTCTCTTCAAATTGCTCCATTTCATTGTGTCGAGCTCAGCTCACTGACTAATCTGCTCCACTGAGGAACACAATATCCGTTGTATTTCTCTCATTTTTGGAAGAAAAACAGGTCGAGTTGAATTCAAATTACCCTTTTTGTCAACAGGGAAGAAAGTAAATATTAAGAAAGCTTTTCTCATCATTTTGAAGGCCTTCTCTTCTCTGATTACAGCTCTTTATTTGAGCTCTGTGAACATTTGTGTGGGCAAAGCTGGGTTGCCATGAACAGTAGAATTTCAGGCCTGTAACAGAGGTTTACTATCTCTGAATTAGATTCTTGATTAAATAAACCACATTTTGACAGGCTTAGAGTTGCCTTTTAAAGGTCAAGACCTTCTTCCAGAGAACAGGAACAGCCTGTACAAAACACAAAGGCCTGGTCCATGTCCCAAGGACCTTTGCTAAGCATGACAAAGAGAGATCAAAAGGGGACCAATAAAGCAGAACCACCAGTGAGAGTGGTCAGAAAAGGATGAGTGTCTGTCCTGATTGACTGGTGTTTCTAAGTGCTATGAAAGAGGAGTTTTCTGAGGGAGATTTGGACAGCAGAGGATATTGAGCTGTTGCACTAGAGAATAAAGTATTTTCAAGTGCTGCTGATGATAAGAGCACAAATGAAATAGGATATGGTGTCATGTGGGGAGAACACTAGAGATGACAGAAAAGAATTGTACTCTCCATCTGGAACCTGAAGGGTATTTATAGGGTGATAGTCAACAGTAGTGACCTTTCTCTGATCCCTTGCAAAAAGAAACTAAACTTAGGAGGGCAAGTGAAAGTTAGGTTGTGTCCACACTGTTCTTTGAAGCAGTGGGTGAGACGTGTTTAAGCTCAACCTTAGCAGAGGAAAGGAAGCAGACAGCAGGCAGAGCCCAGCCTGAAGCAGGAGAACTGTTTGCTCCGGGAGCATCACAATAAATCCAACTGCGTTTTTTCTTTCTGTATTTCATGGCTGATAGGTTTTTAAGTTAATCACAATACTGCAGGCAGTGAGGAACCCACACAGGAGACTCCTCACTGTCTAACACCTACCTGGGACCTCAGAGAGCTCCAGGGGAGGCTCCAGCCCCAGCAGGATGTAGAGCTCTCTGCTACCTGGAACTCTCCCCTCTGAGATTGGCACTGACACCCTGACTCTTGACAGGGGCACGGGCACCGTGTCTCTTTTCAACAGGGCTCTCGTTTTCTTGAGATGCTCACACTATTCTTTTATCTTTATGTTTCCACTGAGTTTTATCTTTATGTTTCTGCTGGTGAATTTGAAGGTTCTGGAGTTAAGGGAACTGACAGATACTCAAAGACACAGATAAACAAAAGACCTGAAAGATTCCAGTCTTTTTTTTTTTTAAATTAACTTGCAGTAAGAGCTTCAGAAATTATTTTATATTACTATTCATGAGCCATGAGCTCCTATTCTATTCAGAAGCAGCAAGAATCCTGGGGGAATTAAAAAAAAAAAAAGAAAAAAGAAGAAAAAGAAATAAGAAAGCAGTTCTGTTTTGAATGAGGGAGGCTGTTTCAATCCAAAACTTTCCCACTGAGATGTGAAGTGACCAATCTGTCCTAATGCTTTGAGCCACTTGGAATGAAAACCAGCCAGAACCTGCAGGGACCCCTGAAGCAAGTAAGGACTGTTAGCAAATGGAAACAATAGTACTGGGCATGTTTAACTCCATGCCCAGCTGGGCTCTGTCTGTGGTAAAATCCACACTCCACAGTTTTTATGTCTGGAAAGCACTTGGGAGAACTTGCAGCATTCACTTTCAGTTTTACTGACCACTTTAAGAACAACTTATATTTATTTTCTTTCCTTATTAGTAACTATCAACACTATACAATTCCAATTCCTGTTCCTTTTATTTCTATGGGTGTTTCTATAGGTGTCCTTTTGTTTCTATCCTTTTTTATTATACATTTTCCATTGTAAAGAATTCATACTACAGCAACCAATAGACTTACAAGATTACAGTAATGCCAAAACTGGGGTTTTTACCTGGTTGTAATAAACTCCATGGCATCAGTTACACTAAATATTAGTCCATGTAAAATTAACATCTTTCAACCTCACTAAAAATTCAAAGCCTTCAAGAAGAGAGATTTTTGTGGGTTTTGGCTTTTTTTCCCTTTTGCCAGTTTTCCTTCCATACAACTCTGTATTCTCTTACCTCCTCAAACTACTTTTAAGTAGTAAAACAAGGTCAGACTGATTCTCACACAGAGATCAAGAAATTAAGAGTCAGCCACTAAGCACCTAAAAGGAAAAGCTGTGATTCATCTCCTATAAACTAAGAGAAATATTTTGCCTAAGACAGAAATGCTGAAAGGATAAATCAATCCACACCTGAAATACAAACAGCAGACTCATAGAAGATGCAAACTTATCAAAAGAACCATTCTGGCCAATTATCAATAACATGTTTGATTTCCTTTACATTGAGAGAACCTACAGTGGCAAATGTTTCCTGATTTACCCTGGGTTCTCAGGACCTTAAAGTAAGAACAGAGGAGCAGATGTGATTTAGGGGGCCTGAAGTAGCTGTTTTCCTGCACATACAGAATCCCATCCTGTCAATATGAATTTAATGAGTAGTGGGGTTTTCTTCACAAAACCCCAAGTCTGCTGTCAAAGGTATTTTGGCAAATATCTTCGGCTCATCAAGAGTCTCCTTAATATTGCTGTGATTTAGAAGTCTAAGCATTATATTAAACCCAAGTGACTCATTAGATGTAATTTAAGCTATGACAGAAACCTTTTCTATAGCCTAAGTCAAACTGCATAAACTTTCCATTTTGCTGGAGCAGTGACAACTACTGCTGTCCTCACTGATCTAGTGGGGGGACACTGATTAATGGAAAAGCTTGTAAGCAATACAAATTCTATTTGGCTTCCAACAATAATGGGTTTACTTTGTCCTCTGCATTGGTTTCACAGCAGCACATGAAGTCCCAGCTATGCTGAATGCTGCAGGGACACGTGGCCATGGACAGCCCCTGCCTCAGGGACCCAACGAGTACAACCTGCCAGTGAGGAAATGTAAGGAGCAATTTCAGAAATGGGGCACCAAGTGCGAAAAGATACCCAGCCAAGGTAATTTGGACCCTGTAGCTCTTGGAATACTCACTAATTTTCCAAGAAATTCAGTTTCACTTATTCAGGAAGGTAGGATGATGCTGACCCCAAGCTCTTTGATGGGAGAGTCTAAAGACCTATTTCGCTGATATGCTCTAATAGTTTTCTTCTTTTATTTATCAGACAGAAACTAGTTAGAAGCATCAAAAGGCTTTGAAAGCTCCAGGTGCTCACAGCAACCAAAGCTTTAAAAAAATCAGATGAGGCAGCATGAGCAGCCACCATGGGGAACACCTCTCTGTGAGGCTGCTGCTGGTCTGGGATCAGCAGTGGTACCTCCCTCAGCCCTCCCTTGGCTGAGCAAACATCCACACCACAGATGTCTGGAGGGAGAGGTAGGAAAACTGAGAGACAAAACAGAAGGATCCAGAATACGCCATACCCCTCCAAAAAACCAAATGGGATCCAGAAGCAGGACACACACTTGGGTAGAACAACCTCTTTTCAGTCTGACTGTTCTCATGCATTTTGTCCTTGAGTACAATTAAAATGCCAAGCAAGCCCGTTATATTCATTTAGCAGTGCTGCAGTCAGCCTTGGCTACAGATTAATTGTTTCCCTGGCTTGTTCAGCACAGTGAAGATTTTGTGTTCATACCTTTAGGTTATAATATCAATGTTATACATAAGTAACCTTTCTACTCACTTTATTTATTGTTCAGTTTTTTGGCTGATCTCTCACAATCACCGATTAACGCTTCATTCATTACCAGAATATGCCTATGCATTCCTAAAATGCCCCCAAACCAAGTTTTATGCTCACTGTGTAATACTTCAGTAAAATATTCTGTGTTTACTTGTAAGCTCCTTATTGGGCTGTGTGCAGACATCCACTCACCCCACCTCACTTTCATAAATTAAAAAAATGTGAATATTTGATGACATACCCACCCAATCAAGAAGTCCTCACTCCAGTTGTGGTGTCTGTAAAGCACAGCCTTGATTTTCATTCATAATTATTTTTCCAGAACCAGAGCTGCACATGGAATGCCAGTGATGCTTGTTCTCAGGTCACAGTTACTGAAGAATGGTTCCTCCTAATGGGTCAAAAAGAGTTAACAGCACAAGCTGAGTCAAAGGAGCACCTTGTCTTTCAAAAATGTCTTCCACATAGATCAACAGGAAATGTTCAACAGTTTAATTATTTGGGGATCTGGTCAAGATCAAATCCTTTATTACTCTGAATATTTCATAGTGATAGTAACAAACAGTGCTAGGAAGGTTAACCAGTTCTGTGCCACTAAAATAGTCTTCATGGGATCTACTGAAGCAGAAATTCACATGTTTACTACTAAGATTCCAAAATATCAAGAAGTAAAATAATACCTGTTTGACAAGTATTAACCCTAAGCCTCAGTAAGACAAAATGAAAAAGAAACAAACTGAGAAAAATATGTCTTGAAATTCCACGTAAGATCTCGAAGACAGAGGATAAGCAAGCATTGTTCTATTATTTAATAAGGAAATTGCAGATCATTTTGCCTGACATCAACGTCAGGGAAACTGATGGAAAGGCTGGTACAGGAAGAAATCAGTGTACAATTAAAGGATGATAGTACAATTAACGCCAGTCAACACAGAAAATTAGTTTTGTCAGGAAAAAAAAACCCTTCCTGTTTTCCCATGAGACTATGATTTAGTTTGATAAAACCCTGTAAGATTTCTGTAGAGTTCTGGCTTACAACTTAACAGAGTTTTTTGATAAAAACCTCAGCAATGTATAATATCAGTCTGGACAATACTAAATGGACTCAAACTATACTGAATGATCTGAAGAAAAATATAAAGTTATTGCTGGAAAAAGCTGCAGATTACAAAAAGTTATAGGGATATAAATAAGAGGAAGGGCAGGGCCTAAACACAGACCTACTAAGATCACTTAGTGAGGTCTGACCTATATTTTAACATGGAGAAATCTAAGTTGTTCATTAAAATAACTAAGAAAATCAATCTCCTTTCCAGCATAGAAAATGGCTTTGTGAAAAGCAGTTACTGTGAAAGAAAGAGAAGCAGTAGACCCAAGCAGACACACATTCTCAGAGCAAAGTGTAGGGCAAAGTTATTCTTATTGCCCCAGATGGATTAAACCATGACATAGGAGTTGTTGGCGCTACTACATCTCTTTGTGGCTTTGGAAAGATCATTATTGGGAAAATGTGCCGAAAAATAATCTCCAGGAAACCAAGGGTTTTACTGAGAGAAATACTACCAATAATTTGTGATGATAGGGAGCCTTCAGAAACTCAGTTTTTAGGTTAATGTGTGAGAAGTTTAGCAGAGAATTGTGGCATGTGAGTATAGAAATGAGAGAGAGGATGGCTTTCTAATCCTTTGGAGAAAAACCATAATATATGCTACTGAATGTAGAGAGATACAAAGAAAAACGAGCAGAAATGTCCATCAGCAAGGAAAACTGTGAGCAACATTCTCAGGGGCATGTTGGATTTGGATATATAAAAACAATAGTCTTTGTTAAACCTTGCACTAATGCTGAACTGGCGAGTGGCCTTTTATCAGAAAAAATATGAGCTCATCATAAAAGTATGCATTTCAAGAAAATACATTTAGGCAGAGGTGAACAGGTGCTCAGACAACACCTGAGTACATGGCAAGTATTTAAGAAAGGGAACAGAGAGCATAGATGGTGACCACAAGTCGACAATTTCAAGCTGTTTCCAAGAAGGCATATCCAAGGGTGACTGTACCAGCAGGAACAGAGCCTGCAAGGTATCCAAAATATCCCTTCCACTTCATTTAGTACCGATATGTGTTCAGCTGGATTACTTGATCCTACATGGTGAGACACTGCAGGAATGGTAGAGACAATCTAAGAAACAGTAAAAGGGGAAAAAATTATCAGAGGGCTGGAAAATATGACATTCAAGGAAGAACTGAAAGATGTGGCACTACTTAGCTTAAAGAAAAGAAGGCTGAGAGAGACTTGGTAACAGTTTTCCAGCTTCTCCTGAGACTTCCAATAGAAAAGGAAAGGTTAAAATTTGAAAAAGGAAAAGGTTAAAATTTCAGCATACTGGTTGGTTGGTGTATTAAATGTTAACATGTTAAATTCAAATCCTAAATGACGTTTTCCAGGACACAAAGTTAGACAGTATTTCCCAGACTGTGTCTCACAACCAGCTCTGAGAAGCTGCTGCTTTCCTGAGGTTAACAATAATTTCGCACAGCACTTTGATTGACGCAAGTGCTCAATCACATTCACATCAAAACAGGAGGAAGCCACTATTTTCCATGGCTTCCTGTAGGACATATGCACTGTTATCCCAGAGGGGACAGCAGGTTATGCAAGGAGTGAGTAGCTCTGCATAGCTATGTTTATTTGGGAAGCATTTCCAGCAATTATTTGGAGAGGGCTGAGAGAATAAACTGATAAGACATTCTCATCAGTTAGTATTTTCATCACTAAATAACAATTAGATTTTCAATGAACTGGATTTTAGTTGTTTCACTCTCTTTATACAATGGAAGGGAAATGGAAACTTGCTTTACTAGTGTTGAGATTCTTCATTGTGTGTTTTTGTGTGTGTGTAAAAGTGCTGGTTTATAAGGAAAAGGAATACTTTCCCCTACCTTATCATAGTCTGCCCTTGCTGGTAATATAGTACAGGCCCTTAACTTGATTTAAGAGCCAAAGTGGACCAACTGTTTTCCAGATTTAAGGGAGAGTAGAAAGACAGCCAAATTCCACTTCTTAGCAAAGCTAAATGCTGCTCCAATTCAGCTAATGAGTAAGTCAGACAAATTAACTATGGTGACATCTGAAACTTTATTTTCTTCTCTTTTAAAGGGAAATGAATCAGAATTATATTACCTTCAAATAAGTTTAAATAGAGTTCTTTGAGCACAAAATATCACATAAATACTTCTTCTCTGGTTACATATTTTCATATTTGTTCTTACTAATTATCATGAGTTAGCAGTATTTCTAATTTATGTGCCTTGGGCACATCAAAAAGAAGTCCCACTTTCTTATATCCTTACATGACAATATTTGTGAAAAACAAAAAGGAAGATTTCAGCTGAAAAGCTTTTCCATCAACCAGCCTTGCTGTAGCATGGCCTACTGATGCAAAAGCATCTTGGCTTCGACACGGAGCTCTCAAGCAGCTTCTAAACTTGAACTGGACGTTTTCATTTGTATGTCAACCCCTTTTCAGGTTTACAGCTACTCTACACCCATTCTGTCCTCTGAGTTCTGGAAACAAACTGTAAGGCTGGGCGAGAGCTGAGATACACAGAGCTTTTTCAGAGCACTTTGGAAGCCAAAATTACAGAAGACTTTTTCCACTTTTACCATTCATTCTTTGTTATGCTTGGCCTTCGTCCCCTCCTGTCACCTTCAAATTGAAAACAGCATGTTCATTATTATTCATGGAAATTCATCGGATATGGAGAAAGTTCCCTTTCCCCCCCAGCTGTTCCATTTTTATTTCTTTTGGGAAAGACTATGCTATTCTTTGCTTGGGTAGAAATCCTTTGAACTGCTGCTTTGCCATTGAATTCACAGGAAGATAATCATTTGCATTGGCTTTACTGATTCTTATCTGTAGGCAAATAATAGCCCAGCATCCAGGTATCTGTCTCAGCTGGCCTGGTATTGAATATTGTATGTTTACAGTGCTCAGCAAAACCTCTGTTCCAGACTGTGCCTTACTGGATGTTACTACAGTATAAATGCTTATTTCTATTAGTGCTACTCCTAATTACATGAAATGAGAGGCTATGTATTGCAGCTGACATAATTTCATTGACCATTACCTTGTTATTCTCCTATGAGACAGAGAGAAAATCCTATCTTAGGTTTTAAATACCAGTAATTAAATTATATATTGGTATTTGTCCTTTTGTAAACAAACTCCTTCTGTCTCTTTACAGAAAATATATTGCCATGTGTTTGGTCTCCCTTGTTTTTTGCTGTCTAGATCACCTCTGATGATTCTGCAATTGCTTTTTGGGATGGGATGAGCAGTACTGTGATCAATATTCCATATGACACCATGCAGGGAACAGCACTTCAGATATTTATAAAATCTACATTATATAATTGTATGTTTTATATTGCTACTATACTTTAGCATTCTAACATAGTGTTATTTTCCAAAAGCTTTACCTACCTTAGGGGTTTTTATGGCCTCAAAACCCTTTTCCTGAAATGAAACAGTTAATGTAGAAATCTGTGAGTTACAAGACAGGTTTATTTTTTTTTCCTAACATAGTACTCTTTCCAGGTTTTGACACTAAACATCTGCTTCATTTATTGCTATGTTGTCTCTTTGTGCAGCTTGCTTGGTAATTCTGTAGTTCCCTGCTGAAAGATTTGTCTTTGCCTTGAATAGCAGCTTGACTCATGCAGCATGTAACTGGCTTATGCTTTACCTTCACATTTGCTCCCTGGTCACCGTGCACATTATTTGTCCTGAGGTTCTCTTCAGAACAGAGACATGTTCATGTAAAACTTCCCTTTCTGTGTGCCTCATATTTCACACAAACTCTTACAGGCAGAAGACACACGTATCCAAGTGAGTGCTATGCACAGATGTGACATATAGACATAGAAGATAAAACTTTCCCCCTGAGCTCATGGACAGGCTCTTTCTTAATCCCTTTGCTGTGAAGTTCCTGTTGATAACCCTTTCCAGCCTGCAGAATAAGTCAAGTCTGTATATGCCTGAAAGGAGGCTAAGAGCAGCAGAAAGCATTTGATATATGTTATCTTACCTTCAAAGACACTGCATGTGATGGCCCAGGAAGCCATAGATGTGCATCCTACTTTGTGAAAGATTCTATTGTGAATGCAGAGTATAAATTATTATAAATGGGTGCACGTGCACACCTTTAAATGGAACTACAATACATGAAAGTGATGCTCAGAGTTAACAAAAATTTCAGTCCTAGTTGTCTAATTTTACAGAAAGTGGGAGCTGTGAGTTGAGCATCTTTAGAGCTGGGCTGTGCTTATTAAATGTTTGAAAAGGATCTAACAGCCACACTGTAGGCATGAAGAACTGAAAGCGCAGGGCTTTAGCACTCATATCCAGGGTAAGGTCTGTCAAAGATCTCATATTGACACCCACCAGCGAGACGCTCCGAGCTCACGCCCGATTAACCACTTTTTGGAGGCGGGCGGGGCCGAGGCGGAGGTGGAGCCGGCTCTGCCCGCTGCGGGCGCGGCGGCCGGGCCGGAGATGCGCTGAGGTGCCGCGCACCGGGTTTCCTGCCGCCCGCACACCTGGGAGCGGGGCGCGGGCAGGGGTGGGAGCCCCGGGCAGCGGGAGGAGGGTCGGGACAGGGGGAAGCGGCGCCGGCAGCCGCGGCAGGAGGCGGCAGAGCGGCGGCGGGAGCATGGAGCGCTGCGCTCCCCCCCCGCCGGAGCAGGAAGCGGTGGAAGCGTGGCTGGACGATCACGGCGACTTTACCCGCTCTTACTTTGTTAGGAAAGCTACAAGGTAAGACCGGAGCGGAGGCGGATAGAGGCAGTTCCTTTCTTTCCAACGAAAGCTCGCTTTTTTCCATTTCCCCTTGTTGTCTCCAAAGAAAATAAAAAGAAGCGACTCCCCCAACTCCACTCCCGCCGCCCCCACCCTCGAAAGAGAAAAAAACTGAAAGCAGCTCGCAGCAGCCCCGTTCGGCTGCCACCGAAGGGCACATGCGCCGGTTCGCCGCGGGCTCTCGCCTGCAGCCCCCGGCCCGCGGCCGCTCCGTGCGGGAAGAGCCGCCCGACTCCGTGAGCCGGTCACTGAGGCGGTCTCAGCCTCCCTGTCTTGGACTTCTAGTTATTTATTTTGTGTTCCCCTGGGTTTAAACAGCCATAGCCAACTTCTCGTGAGTAGCAAGGAAGAATGGATTTCGCAGCCCTGCGAAGTAGGTAGAAGCCTGAAGACAGCATCTGATGTCTTGTGGAGGGCGGGTTATGTCAGTACTCAGTCATCTCAAAACAAAGCGCTCCTCTTCAAGAGCTCCGTCGCGCTGTGGGCTCGTCACCTCTTCTGACATCTGGGCGGACCCCGGAGGGGCGAGGGCCACGGTTTAAGTGCCGAGGGAGCTGACGGGCCGTGCGCGGTGCATTGGAGAGCGGAGCTCCGCCCGGGGAGGGTGTTGCGCCTCGGGGACGCCGTGCTGTCCCCTGGGACTGCGGTAGGGGAGCGGGGGTGCAGGGCAGCGGGCAGGCAGGGCATCGCTGCCGGGGGGAGCAGGGACACGGCCCCAGACAGGAGGGCATCGCTGCCGGGGGGAGCAGGGATACGGCCCCGGGCATCGCTGCCGGCAGAGGGCGGCGCGGGCCCGCCGGGCGCTGCCGCTGCTCGGGGGCGGCCGCTCCGCTCTCGCCCCTGCTGAGTGTCGGTCCTTGCGAAGAACCCGATGCTGAGGTCCTGAAGAGCTCGCCGGGGCTTTTCGCCCCCCTTTGGCTTGACATGCTGCCTTTTGGAGATAAGACGAGGTATTTGCTCACCGTTGTCACACACTTCAGCAGCGGGACTTCAAGTTGAATTGGAGTAAATTCGGCTATTTTTAGAAGTGGAGTCAGGTTTCCATTTTGAATATTTTCCGATAAACAAAGCAGTGGGGATGCAGAGCACAGGCGATCCGCGGCTCCCACGGTATATCTCAGCGAGAGCACGGGTTAGTGAGTGCTGTGCTCGGCGCCTCGGACGCGCCGTCTCCGCGGGCTCGCTTCGCTCCTCTCTCCGCTGCGCTGCCGCTCCCGCTGCCGAGCCGCTCGCACCATCTGCTCACCGCCGCTGATTTACTGCTTCAGAGTCACTTAGCAGGGATGGATCATTCTGAATGAGGGTCTGCTGCTGCTCCTCTCTGCATGGGATGGGGCGGTAAGGGGAGAAATCTCCATTAATAATTGACTCGCAGAGCTTCAGGGGTCACCTGCTTACTTGTGACCATCTGTCAGGCAGTCCCCTTCTGCTGCTGCTTCCTTAGGTTCATTCGACAGAAAAAAAAGTAATAAAAATGCCGTGCAAAATGTCTTTTAAATGTTGATTGTGTTTTAAAAAAGGCTGTGCATAGGTGCAGGATGCATAGACGGAAGTAGTTAACCTTGATACTCTCCAGAACACTAGTGCATGGTGTGTCACTGAAGGGCAGCTTGTTTGCCCAGGAAATAGGGTGTTAGCAGCTTTGAGAAGTAGCATTTTATTAGTTCAGCCTGTCACACTTCCTTTGGAAACTGGATGTAGTATTGAACAAATAGAAATGCTAATTAATAGTAACCGCTGTGTCAGATTTGTTTTCCCCATGGACAGGTTTGGTTAATCCTTTTTTTTTTTTTTAATGCCGAGGCACAGATTTGTGTTTGTGCAAGTCTGAAATAGGCAGTAGTTCAGAAAATACAATTCAGTCGTGTCTCCATGACTGTGATGCCTGTGATTTAGAGAGGGGTTTGCAGAAAAACTGTTGACTTTTGAGTTCCTGCTTGGCATCAATTCTGTGATGTTTTTGAGATGATGGAAACATTGAATTTGTCTCAAAACTCTCTTCTCTGCTGTCTTGCATGTCTTGGGTTTTGGGTTTTTTTGTCCTTACTGTATGAATGGAAAACTTACATAATAAGGAATACCTCTTTTATATATAAGTTTGTATTTGGGAAGACAGGGGACAAATTACTTGACTGTGTGTTGGTTCAGTGATGATGACGTAAAGCTGAGTGGTTTGAAAGAACTGATGTACTTTGTAAAAAGGTTTAATGTTCTGCATGGTTCTAGTGTTACTTAGAGCTTGAAAAGAGAAAACCCTAAAATTTAATGCCATGCTTTGTTTTAGCTGAATCTTTGAACAGCAGCAAACATTGAACAAAGACTACACTGTTAATGTTTTCCTACTTAGCATTATATTTACTCTCTCAAGTAAAGCAGAGTTCCTTGAACTAGTTTCAGCTCTTTTCTAATAATGATTTACTGCTTCTCATTTTTTGTTTTGCTTCATAATATGCCAGAAGTCTCACAGGTCCTAAAAGCAAGACCAAGAAGTTAGTTCATGTGGTATCTTGAGGAGCACAGAGGCATATTTGACTTCACATTGCGAGGCACAATTGCTAGTGGGTAGAGATAGTTTATGTATCTGTTTCTCAAATATTTCTGAATAATAATAATAGGGAAAGATCAGCAGCTCAACCGTTTATGACAGGGCAATATGAGCCCTTTCCACTGTTATTAATGAGCTTTGAATCAGAACCTTATATAGCAATGTTATGATAGATATTAAGTAATTTAAATATTTTGCCTTGCAATTAATTAATTCCCATAGCGTTTTATACAGTGGTTCTTTTGGTAATTCCCACCACAAGAAAGTTTTAATTAGGTGCCCTAATACTAATAAAATAAGTGCTTTGGGTGGTCTTATGCCTGCATATTTATTTTGTTGTTTTTTTAATGTATGGGAGTCACACCATGTCATATAGTCATTAAATAGTTGCCTCCTGTTCCAGCTTGCATAGGGCAGTTTGATATTAGTAATCTGTTGTCATGGTTTAAATAAAAATTACCTTTTCTGGCAAGGCAGCACTTTAAGTATGATGTTTCTTTCTGTTAGCAATTAGTTCATAACAACTGCTGGAGTCACTGGGCTCCAGGAGAGAAGGGCTGCAGGTCGTCTGCTTAACAAGTGCGCACCTGCTTCCCATTCTCCCCTACCAGGTGCTGTGGAAGATGAGCACATTCAAAGGGCTTACACCTGGGATTCTGCAGGCAGTGCCCCTGGTTGGTGGTGTCTGCAGGCAGGCCCTCGAGGCTGTGATGCCTCTATGGGTATTGTCAGCTAAAGCTGCACTGCTTGGTTTCCACCTGCAATCCTACAGCGTGGGATCCAGGTGAATGGCTCTGACTTACCTCTCCTTGGAGTGTGGGAATACACTGAGTAGGGAGCTGTGGAATCAGTTATTTAGTGCTTTATCTTGTGCGGGGCAGCTGAGTGGTATGCAGAGGCATTTACATAGTTATTATCCCTGAAGTGCTGTTAGGGAGTGATCAAAGTGCGGAACAACAAAGCGAAGTGTGTCACCAGCACACTCGGGGGTGAGATGGATTTGGTTTACCCAGTGCTGGCTAACAAACCTGGCTGGAGAGTTTGTTACTGCATACCTGAGGATCAAGAGTTTCTAAATGCCTAGCACCTACTAAATGTAAGCCTTTTTATCTCCCCCTCAGCTCCTCTTGTTATTTCTCCCTTCCAAACGATTGCCTGTCATATTCTGACTTCCCAGAAACAGAAACCTTTTGAAGTAAATTGATTCTTCTTTTAGATTGTCTTGTGTTTCCCCATCCTGTTGCTACAACTATAATTGTTCTAACTAGACTCTATGCAGGCATAGTCTGCAGTCTTTTTTTGTCACATTTGTGGCTAAATTCATTGTCCTTTTTGTCTTCCTGAGGAATTATCTTTTTATGTTCTTTTAAAAAAACAATCCATGCACTACTATGCTCAAACATCATACTTATTTTAACCCCCTATGGAATACTTCTGTATTTCTGACTTCCTGTTTGTCCCTACTTTTAAAAATATGGGAGTGAGTCTCTCTTAGGAGCAGCAGGCTGCCAAAACAGCTAAAGGGAAAATCCTCCTCTCAGTTAGAGGGAGCTGCATTGTTACAGGCAGTTTTTGTTGGGTTTCCTAAATGTATGGCGTGATGGAGACAAATTATTGACCCAGATCCTGTATGCCTTTCACTGGAAATAAGATTATTTTGTTATAAAGAAATCTTGTCTTATTAGCAGGGTTGGGAAATATTTACAAATGAATTAAGGTGGGGTTGTGTTTGGAAAAATAAATGTCCCTAACAGCATGGTACTTCACAGTGCTGCACTGAGGATTCCAGAAGTCGCATTTACTGGGACACCGTGCCGGAATTCAGAGATTGCGTAACTTGAATATATCAATTACATTTATTCCTTTGAAAAAACCCAAGCACAGCTGTTTGGAGTTTTTTCATCTTGATAGCTGGTGTACAACTGATTTGTAGTATACTGTGTTACTCAGGACGTTTGCCTTCCAGTCTCTGTGTCTTTTGAAAAGGCTGTTCATTTTGAGCTGGCTGTTTTAAGTTGACCCTCATAAATATTATGTGGCATTTGCTTTATGCCATTGTTTTGTTTGTTGGTATATTTGTGCTTAATTTTTTCTAACTGAATGAATATTCAGATTTTCAAAGATACAGCTGTTGAAGGTCATCTGCACCAAAATGTGCTTTGGCCTGTGTTTTTCTTAAAAAGTGTTACTGACATACAAAAAAAATAATAATCCTAAAAATATACAGGTATGAGCTACATTCATCCCTAACATGCCCTCAGTAAACAGACAGTGGGCTTTGAACTTGCATGACTGAAGGACCCCAGTAGCTTTCCAGGGGAGGCACAGAGTCCTGTGCAGACTGTTTGGCTCTGCTGGAGGGGACTTGATTTTCTAAGTGACCCTGTGTGAAGCACTTACAAGAGCCCTGCAGACCCACTGATTCTCTGGACCATGGCTTGGAAACCACAGGAAGCAGTGGTGTTAATGCAGGGATCAGAATATTTTCTTCCACTTACTTGGGTTTATTGGATGTTTACTGAGCTTCTCTGAGAAGTAGGTACAGGGAAAAAATTGGTTTCTCTGAAATCTCGGAAAGTTTTCTTGTTGGTCTAATGACCTTCATAGTTATCCCACTTATAAATAATATATCCATATCCTTATGCCTTTCTTGATACCAGCAAAGTATTAAGATCATACCAAAATACTTTAAACTCCTGACTGAAAAAGCACTCAGGAAGGTAAGGAATGTTACCACATTCGTGAAGTTGTAAATGTGATTGAGTATTTTTGGCATTTGTTGTTGGAAATAAAGTGTGCTGGAGTATTTTGGAAACAATCTCTAAAATAGCAATTACTGTAGACTGAAGAAAGTGTCACTTGAGGAATGATAAGAAACCACTCACTAGCAATTTAGATGTTAAATTCCCCCAAAGCTCTAAACTGAACTCCTACACAGAATCTTTGGTGTGAAGATGAACTAGGCAGCAGAAAATTCTAGGTAGCTTTTACTACATACAGGTTGCCCCAGATCATAAAGAAACAAATGGATGTGCACTGTATGTTAATTGAAATACAACTGGTAAACCTTAGAGGACAGGTAGAAAATAAGATGGAGTGAATTACTTTAACAGGTACCACCCCTTTTTGCCTTTTTTTGTTTCAGGATAGCTTTATTGTCATATTACAGGACTTCTGATAATGCCAGTAGGCATTGAAATCTCATTTCCTTTTTTTTCCTCTAACTGGGAAGACTTTAGAGAACAGGGTCAAATTCCTGGCAACTGAAGAAAAGTGGAGCTGGGGGCATAAATTGTGTCTGCAGGAGACAATAAAATTCAATACCTTCCTTTTGTTTCTAAATTGGAGAACTTCACATACATTCTGTGTTGGGTGTCTGTTGAAGAATCCTCATGCCAGGAGGAAATTCCTGTCTTTGTACAGAATTAAGACAAAGACCATAAATAAAGATAAATAAATTAAAATATCAGTCTTAATTTTGAAGCTGAAGTGAGACTTCCATAGCATGTAGACTTGGCATTAGTGCTCTCTGCACAAGATAAAGTTCGTGATATATCACCTATGATGTCTTCAGACCCAGTACAGTTCATTATATCCTATATTTGTGCTTATTTGAGTGCAAGATTAAAGCTGAATTGTATGGGAATATCCTGGTTCAGATCAGGAATTAAAACAAAGGAATTCCAGGCAATGCATTCTTGACTTGAGCTAAAATGCTACCACCTATTTTCACTTTCACCATTAAAGTGGAAGCATTTTGCTTCTGCCATGAAAAAATACAGTTATTAAAACCACAGTAAAGAGTATTTCTCCTCCTTACTGGCCAAGAACCATTCATAAATTTACATGGAATGCTTTCTCATTTACTTGATTTACTTGAGAATGTAATGGTTGTAATTTCACATTAGGTCTGGCACTGAAAATACAGCCACAAAATATATTTCCTTAGGAAAAGATATATATTTTCCCATTTATTTGTTCATTATGGTGAACCCATCCCAGCACAGAGAGACATCCTTAAGCCTCTGCACCACTTAAGTCCCACCTAACCCCTGTTTTAGGAATTTAAGGGGAACCAAAGTTGTGCCTGAGAGTTATTTGAGATCTCCAGGCAGGTGTGAACTGAACTGTTGATCCATCTTTCACCAGAATTACTGGTATTGTCCTGTGGCTTTCCACAATAAAATCATTATGTAAATAATTATTTTTAATATTTTGAGCTTCGAGCAAGAAATGAAAGTCATGTCTTAGAATTTGACCTTCAGTCCCAGAGGATTTATTCTGTCTTCCTTTACAGTGTGACTAGAAAGTCCCTTCTGTGGAGGAAAGCTTTCTTATAAAAAGTTAAGTTTGCAGTTTGGTTGTTAAAGAAACTTGAAAATAGCCAAGAGCAGCCTATTAGTTTTAGTTCCCCACTTTGAATACTTCTGTTACAGACAATAAAGCAACCTCTGCCTCCTATTTTAAAAAATGAGCATTCAGACAAGATTTAAATTTCATACTTCTAAAAAGTTATTTCAGTCTTTTATGAGCATGGTTTGAATCAAGAATTAGAGTTCTTAATTTAGATCTGTATTCAAACAGAAGTCCTTCCTGCCACTTGAAATGTTTAAAGTTAAATGTATGCTAATATATTTGACCGAGTTGTGCTAAAAAATTGGCACTCCCTTTAGGTCATAATTCATCCTGAAAAAGTGCTTGCCTACCACTGTGAGAAATGGCATCTCCACTAACTATAATTGGAAGTAATTTATGGAAAGACAACTATTGTTTTTGTCAATCTACTCTTTTGGTGAGTTTGAAAACACTTTTTTTGACAGTCAGTTTGCTGTTTCCATCTTACAAGGCCTTATGTAGTTTATTTCATTTTTTTCCATGGCCAGAAAGGAGACAAAACCACTTAGAACATGATTGTGAAATAGAAAGTACTGGAAAGAAAGTGGGAATGCAAGTGTAATATCCCAGTAGCTTTGAGTTTCAAACTCACTTGTTAATACTGAAGAGGTTTTGAGTTGTTGCTAATGCTTTCAATGATTTCCATGTTTAGATTGTCCCAAGATATGGGTGAGAAATTTGAAGACATCTAGTGGCTATATTAAGGAAGGCAATTGCAAAAATAGTTAGGAAGCTTAGCTTGAAATATGGTTGATTTCAACACCAGCACGATTAGGCAACAGGAATTTGGTACTTGAAAGCTGGCATTTTCTAGTAGGCAAGCTTGGAATCCCTCTCCTGAAGTGTGTTATCAGTAACTGCTGGTTTGGATGAAAAATTAGCAAAACAGGCCACACAACTACTGAAACATGAATATATGAAAGATTTATGAGGAACAGAGAAAATGAGGAATTAACAGTTATTTCACTGAAAACTACTTATCATTCTGTTATGGCACTGTGATTGTTATGCATTCTTTGTGCAAGATAAGATGCAGTTTACTGTCATTGTTGCATCTTGGTGTTACTTTTGCCTTCTGTTTTTTGCGCATTTTGTCCCAAGATACCAAACAGTTGCTGAATGGTCACGTTGGTACCGTCTTGCATAGGCAGTGTGGTTATATATGGGAGAAAGACAGTCATAATCTGGCTGTTAATATTTAAACATCTTCACTGGGTTGGGGTTTTTATGAAAGTCTGCTGTGTATTTTGAAGATAATCACAATGAAGCAAAGATGGGTACAGTAAATTATTTAATATTCCCTTTGTATGAATAGAATAGTGATTAGTGTGGTGTCAGCATGGTTTGATGCAGAGGCACAGGAAACGCAGCAAGGTTCTCCTCAGGTGACCTGAGGTGTCTTCAGCTCTACTTGTGCCTTCCTGCATGATCTGGCTCAAGCCATGCAATGTCCTTGTGCCTGTGTTTTCTTACCCAGTGATTGTCTATTTTTGTTGCCTATTCATATTGAAAACTTCTTGTTTTATAGAACTTTCTATACAGCATTTAACCAATCAGGGCCAGATAATTGATCTGAGGTTCCCGAGTCCTCATGCACTGCAGATAATGTGTGTTTGTATAAAAGTGATGATAGCAGGGAGGATCACACAATCTTTTCTCTTTTTTCCTTCAAATGTTTTACCTGCCATTGTATTTTCATCCCCTTCCCATCCCTCTCTCTTCAAAGTTCCTCTCCAGTATTGTCACCTGCTGATGAAGTCACCAGCCAAATTCAGCAGGCACTGCTGTCCTGTGTTCTACAGAGGAAACTTTGGGTTTGGCTGATAGAGGTGACTAAAAAAAGGTTACTTTTACTATTCCTGTGCATGACCTCTGGGATAAATTACAGCTTTCTGGAGTGAAGGCTCATACTGCAGGAGAGGATGCATCCAGCCCATGAGGAATGGATGCTGAACTCCTCACCCTGCAGTGATTGCCATGCTGGGATAGGGACATTGCATTGATTTTAACTGTCTGTGTGGATCACTGTGGGTCAGCATCTGCTCCTGCAGCTTCTGAGCTGCAGCAAGGCTCTTGTCCTTACCGTCAGCTCTTGCCAGTGCCAATGCTTACTGAAGATTATCCCTATGAATAGGCATAAGTGTTTGTTTCTTCCTGAAGTCCTTTCAAAATGACATCTTAATCCAACGCAGCACTTGTTACTAATTTCCAGTTGCCTCACTTGTGGCTCAGTGTGTGTCTGGTATCAGATGTCTGCTTAGCTCACTCCGTGCTCTGAGAGTACTTGTGTCAGTCATAATACTCCTGTTGTCAGGCATCGTTAAATAGGATTGAGTGTCAACAAGCAAATGCATGTCAAGACTTTGTCTGATGGATTTTAAATAGAGTTAGAATACTTCTGCTAATGAGAAATGCTTGGTCTTCCACCGTGTGAGTTACTGGGTGAGTAAACGGAGCTAAATAGTTTCCTTGTTAGAAGAGGCATTCAGTAAAGGTCAGTGAACACTGTTCTTTTTCCAGTGAATTTGAATGGCTTTCCTGTTGCCCAAATAAAAATGCTTAAATGGTTTGAAGTTGAAAACCATGCTTTATACAGTTTAGTTATGGATTTGTTGTTGTTGTTGTTAACTTAAAGAGCTTTGTGAGAACCGAAGACTATGTTGGCAAGTTACTGAACCATCATCTAGGAGACATTAAAGGACAGGAATATGTTACTCATAATTATGCAGCTCCACATATAGTTCTGTTCAGTGTTGAAGTGCAGATACACAGCAAGTAGTCAGTCCTTGTTAAATGTCACTCCTTTCATGTGAAAGGTTTTACAGTTACGTTCTACATCCCTCAATAACCTCCGTAAGACAGAGAAGTGAGTGCTTACTTTACATAGTAAGAAGGTAAAAACTGAATAATTTCATGGCCACAGTTTGAGAACAGGTATTAGAATTCTGAGTACATTGTTCATCCTGATTGCTATTGCTACACCATTAAGGCCAGGGGACATCATTATACAACACTCCAGAATAAATAAAATGACAGGCTTCAACTGACAAATAAACTTCTGCTTAAGCTTTTGCTTTGGCCACAAAGGGTACCAGATTCTTTCCCTGCCTTGCATCTTGTATCAACATGTCCATAGATGTACATTCAGTGCAAACCAGAAGCAGGTGAAATGATGGCATTTTATATTCTCAGTGAATCAGATCGCTCTGCAAATCACTGTCACCCAACAGCAGTACAGCCATGAATCTAGGGCAAGTCACTTCTTTAAAACTACTGATTATTCTGGACCTACCTTCCTGTGTCTGAGGTTTAAATGCACCCCCCTGGCATTTTCAGGTTCTTCTCTGCAGCCTTAGTGCTAGATAATAATTTTGTTTAGAAAAAGCTAAAATTTCCAGGCAAGAGTTACCAGCACTGATTTTAGAGGTTGTGCTGCATTTACTTAAAAAAATTTTGTATCTTAAGTTTTTTGTTCCTTAAGAATATTTTCAGTCATTTTCATCACAAATTTTTATTCTTTCTCATTCAGTTTAATAAATGAAAATTCCAGATGTTACCAAATGCTAGCTTCTCATTTTGACTCTTACTGAAGCAGCTTTTGCAAATGTAACATTGACCCATGCAAATCATATTATGCATTTCAGTAATACATGGTCACGGCTCCCATTTTTCCTGTTTAAGGACTGTAAAGTAATATTATTCAAGTTCTAATAATAAATTAATTGTTCTTTATGCTGCTTCACTGCAAGAAGCATTTGGATGAGATAACTCCACAAAAAATAGTGCTATAATAAAGGATTGTTGGTAGTTTTTCATAATTCAGTTTTTTATAGCATGTTTGCCTGCAGTTGAGGTCTCCAAATGATCATGTGATTGCAAAATCTCAAGAAAACTTTCAGACCTCCCTAACAGAAGACAGATAAGTTTCCTCTTGTGGGTTGCTTGCTTACAAATTAGTATTGGTGGACTTTAGATTTTAATGGATTGCTTTGCTTTGAATGAATGGTGAATTACACTGGCAGCTGTAGAAAAAGAGGGGCCATGGACAGTGGGTTTCATGTTTAACCTCCACCAGTGCATGTAACCGATCAGCGGCCACTGACCTGACTCATTTCCAAGGCTTCATTCAGCTCCTCTTGCAAAATTCCTGTGGTCTGCTGAGCAAATAAAAAATATCCCAAATTTAAAACATGACCACCATGAAAGGCTTCCAAAAGATCAGACTTCTAATAGGATTTTTGCTGTTCACAGGCCTGTATGTTATGTAATACAGAAAATAAAAAAATATCATTAGTTCTGAGAGTAGGGCATGTGCTGTGAGGAATCCTTGACACTGAGTAAAGGAAATAAAAAGCCCTGCATTTAAAAAAACAACCAAAACAAACAAAAAACCAAACAACCCCAATTTTGGACACGAAAACATTACAGTGATAAGAAAAATATCCTCCTGTTACTGATGATATTGTGTGCTTATACATAACTCAGGATATGCTGTATTTATTGAGGACATTATTAGGGTTGCCTTCCTAGTGCTAAGTTAATTTGAGAAGTGCACTTAAATACTAGAGATGCATGACATTTTTTAATCAGTGATGAACTCTTAAAAAATATAATTTTAGGCTTATTCAGTATTTTGGGTTGAGTTAGACAATGAGTTTAATCTGCAAGGAAAGGAAATAGGAGAGATGCTTAAAAACAGTCTGTCCTTCCATTACTTTGAAGAGGGATAAATTACAAACATTCATGTTATGACAGTTCATAAGGAAAACTTTTATGCTTTGAGTCAAACCAGCATTTTTCATTAACTCAGAGCAGGGGAAGTTAACTTAAAAATAGTATATTGGCAACATAAAATAGAAGGGGGCTGCAGGTGATTTGACAGAGAGAATTAAAGTTCAGAATGATCTCTTTGGAGGTTTGAAAAGGTCTAAAAAATAGAATTAAAGCAGAAAGTTTTGTCTTTATACAAATATATATGCAGCATCTTATATGAAAAGCCAAATCTTAGGAATGGGAAGGACCGGAAATATTCAAGCACAAAATTATAATGTGAACTTCTGATCTGTATTCTGAAAGCCACAGGGTAAGGGATCTTCCTCTGCCCTTCTCAGGTGTTTCCTTTGGGCAGAAATAGCTTCTTTTTTACGGGACATAAAATGTTACTGCTTGGAGAGTATTGATACAGAGGAGCCTAAAGGTGCATCGGTGTCCTTGCTGTGGAAAGGTTTAAAGTTTCCCTCTTTGCAGCACCAGCTTCCAATGTGTGTTAGTTCCCGAGGATTTTCAGTTCCCATCATTCACTGTATTTTATTTTTGCTTTGCAGAGAAATGGTTAATGCATGGTTTGCTGAGAGAGTTCACACCATCCCCCTCTGCAAGGAGGGAACCAAGTCCCAGAGTGAATCCTGTGCCTGCCAGCAGCCTGCCTGTGCCGAGAGCACCAACTCCGGGACACCAGTGAGGAAAATCTCTGCTTCTGAATTTGACAGACCCCTAAGGCCTATTTTTGTCAAGGACTCGGTAGGAGCAGTGAGCTTCCTCTCAGGCTCTGAAAAGAAGGAACAGATGCCTCTGCAACCTCCAAGGATTGAGACCAGCGCAGGGGATCAGTGCTCAAGACTGTTAGAACTTGTGAAAGATATTTCCAGTCACTTGGATGTCACAGCACTCTGCCACAAGATCTTCCTGCACATCCACGAGCTGATAGCAGCTGACCGCTACTCCCTGTTCCTGGTGTGCGAGGACAGCTCCAACGAGAAGTTCCTGGTGAGCAGGCTCTTTGACGTGGCAGAAGGCTCCACCCTGGAGGAGGCTTCCAACAGCTGCATCCGCCTGGAGTGGAACAAGGGCATTGTGGGGCACGTGGCAGCCATAGGCCAACCTCTGAACATCAAGAATGCCTACGAGGTGAGCCCTGGAAACTTCAAAAAAGCAGCTGTATGATCAGCTGTTGAAATGTGGCCACTTCAGTGCCTGTATTTGGACCTGTGTTGATTTAAACTGGTCAAGATGCAAACCCCACACCATGGGTTTGGTTATGGTTCATGTATTATAGATAAATGTGTACACAGAAACACATAGCTATGACTATAGCACAAGTCCT
>JAWWLZ010000139.1:3065530-3105920 GCA_035041345.1 Poliocrania exsul | reverse complement strand
GGGTTGGACTTGATGATCTCGGAGGTCTTTTCCAACCCAATTGATTCTATGATTGGATTCTATGATTCTATGGCTAAAAGAATCAAGAGTTTTATGGCAATATTGAGGTGAAAAAAGGAAACAAGCAATCTCTGACAAAAGCAAAACCACTGACCACACTCATGAAACTTGTTCCTCTGTGTCCCTGTGTCTTTCAGTGTATTTCTGTAACCTCTTCTTGATGACAAAAGCTCCACTAGGGGTTATTAATCTGTGTACTTATAATGATGGCCTAGGTTCAAAAAAAGCCTTCTCCTAGAGCGTTGGTTGTTTTCTGGGGGGGGCAGAGGGGGGCGGCTTTTTTTGTTAATGGTTTTTGTTCTAACACAACGAGAATAACAACTTCATATAATTATTACTTTAGTAATGGGACCTTTGTTACCCTGGGTAACTGTTAAATGAAATATTCTATTTTTCTTAAGCTTTAAGCCAAGGAAGAAAAAGAAGTGATCTTCAGGCAAGCAGTCTAACAATTGCATTTTTTTCTTGTTTCAGGATCCAAGATTCAATGCAGAAGTTGACCAGATCACAGGGTATAAGACTCAGAGCATTCTCTGCATGCCAATAAAGAATCACAGGGAAGAGGTAAGTTGCAGTCATGTAATACTCTTTCCAGCCATGCTGGTGCTTTAAACTTCTGTTAGCTGGCAATCATTATCTTCTACTATAAAACCATTTCTTTTTTAGAAAAAGACTGATTATGCTTGTTTGGACTTTAATTTTATTTTATCTAGTTCAGTAATGCAAGCCAAAGGGAGGTGTTAGGAGGCAGTTAATCCCAGATGCAGCAGCAGAATGTATGTATTTAACTTTAGAAGAGCTGTTCCTGCTTCCTGTACCAAGTGTCTGTCAGCATTAAAGTTCTCTGTGGTCTCTCTCAGTGCACACTCAGACTGCAGTTGAGAGTTACTGTAAGTAAAATGCATTTGGGTTTTCTTTGATCCTGACTGTAGTAGCCTTCAGCCACATCACCACTTCTTGGAAAACTCACAAAGGGTAAGGCTCTCTATAGAGTGGGTCAGAGCTCTGTGATGGAGATTTTCTCTCCTGTAATTCATTTATTTTTCAGGGCATTTATAGTTTGCTCCCAGAAAGCTCAAACTTACAAAAAGAAGGGCTGCCAGGATTAGTTTGAAGACCTCATACCTTCTTCTGGCTCTTCCATCTTTCATTCCTCTTACAGAGTTTCTCACATTGGCTCTTACTGCTCTGAACCTTTCTTTTATAAATTGATTAAGCTCCTAGTTTAACTTGTTTATTGAATCTTAGTGCAGCAGACCCAGATGATCAGCTGGTATTTCCTTTCTTCACCTACTATTCTTCACCTACTTTCTTCAACTAATTTTGGCTTATTTTTTTTCAGTCCTTCCAAGGACAGCACTCAGTCTTTTCCTTGCTTAAAAGTCTTGCCCTTTCCAGGCAGCAGCAGCCCCTGCTGGCCCTGGGCCAGCAGCAGAGCAAAGCAGATGTGGTGTGAACATCTGCCAGGGAACAGTGGTCCATGTCAGGCTGATGCCAGGCTTTAAACTTCACCCAAGCCATGCCATTTTCCTTTTGTTGAATGGAAAAAAAGAATGCTGTGCTCCCTGTAGATGGGAACAGAGATTAATTACAAATCTTGCTGGCCAGGGAGCGTGGAAGTGCCCACTTCTGCCCAGGCCCTGAGGGTGGCTGGGGAAGGAACAAGAGCTGCAGTCTGTGCATCCAGTGCACCATGACTTAGGGGCTGAATAAACCTGCAATGGGCCGTGTCTTGGGCCCGCTTTCTCCTCCTGAGTGCATCAACAAGGGGAAATGGAGCAGGAATCTGTTTATTTTGAAAGTTCAGCCAACCTGAAGTTTGAGGAGTGTTACACTCAATGTGCAATAATTTGAAGGTGCTAAACTATAAGATTTCTTATAGGAAAGGATTGCAATTTTATTTTTTTCTGATTTTTACAGCCTCTACCAGAAGGTTTTTTTCTTTCTCACCATAACACTGATGTGTTTCTGGAGAGATACTGGAGTCAATGAATCAGTCCTTAATTTTCCATTTGCATTCTGCTGCATTTTGTTTAAAAATCCGCAAAACAATAAATCCAGAATACTGACTCCTCCCTGTTAAACATAAATAAATAAAATTTCAAAGTCCCCAAAGCCCCTCTAGTAATATCAAGGCTAGTGAATCCTGCCTTACCCCAGGATGTCAGCAGCCAGAGTCAGGAGATGATTCTGGAAGTCATCCAAAAATAAACACTGAGAAAGACAAGCAACTGGGGCTGTTTGTTTGTTTAGTATTAGTACTATTTTTTTGAAAACAAAAGAGTAAGTAATTTAGAGGAAGAAAATCTCATGCTGATTAGCAAGTCCTCTGGGCCTACTGAAGTATGGACATTTTTCCACTAGATGTTTTTCACGTCTGCCTCTATTTCCATGAGGCATGTGAGAAACCAAAGTCTCATTTAAAAATAACAGCTAGTAAGAAGAAAAGGAAACAGTTTGATTCACAAAAAGTTCATGAAAAGGACCCAGGAACTAGTAACAATGAGAAAAAGCAGTGCAGTAAGAGGAGTTCACCTTTCCAGAATGGAACTGAGTCCACTTAATACTTTCCTTAATCCTCTGCTCAACCTATTCTCGCTGACAGAAATGCATTTCAGATGCAGGAAATTCTGCTGATTCTGTCCTTTGAGATCAGATTTTCTTTTCTAGTGATTCTTCTGTAAGAGCAGAGAAGTGTACAGAGTTATGTAGACATCAGAAGGTGAGATATGGATTACTGATGTGTGTCAGAGAACACAGCAAAACCTTCACAACTAAATTTTTATCCTCAGTAGTACAAAATCAAGCAATGAAGAGTTGGTATCAGCCAGTTTGTACAGCAGAGTAGTGATGGTTCCTTATTTTGCAAGGGGGAGCTGGCACTGCTGGCCTCAGGCTCCAGCTGGAGCTGTTCATCTGAACCACTCCATTGCTACAGAGCCTGTTCAGAAATTGGGCCTTACCACTGCTGGCAGAGGACCCAAGTTTGTGGCAGTTTAACATTGTGTATCTCAAAAAGCAGCTTTTCATTCCTGGTGTTTCCTTAAGCCTTTAATTCCTCAGAAGCTCCAAATGGTACTGATTTGCCTCCTAGGGCTCCTGGAAAATGCAATGGCACATTCTTCTGTTTTCATTTGGTCTTGGATTCAGAGACACAGAGAAAGGGTTGCAGAAGTTGGGGCAAATAACTGTCCCCTTGAATGTCTGCATCTGGTTTTGTAGACACTTGTAAACAGTCATTTTGACAGAACTGAACAGGTAATAGGAGTCCTTATTCCATTCCAAGGCTTAATCCAACTTGTTGTGCAGTGCTGATATAGACTCATTTCTGTAGAACAGATCTCTGATGCACAGAGCCACCACAGCTGCCACAGAACATCTGCAGGAATGACACACTTTTCATTCAGATGGGCATAAGAATTTGGATTAAATTCAATTTTAGTTTAATTTCTACTAAAATCTGAAGGATTTTCTTTTATCTGAATGAACTGAGACCTTTCTCCCAGGCTCTTAAGTAAGACTGAACTTCCTAGTAACTGGCTAGGGAAATGTTTTATTCTGACAGTTGTTTAGTTTGTTGTTTACCTTGCCTTGTTTGCTGCTGTTTCCAACAGCCTTTGAAAATATCCTGTTGAATTTTCTTGTGTAAAACGTGACCAGACACATTCCTGTCAACCAGCAAAGTTATTTTCTCCCTCAGTGAGCACTTCAGATATCACAGCCACTGCAGCACTGCGGAGCTCTAGCCAAGTTGACTTTAAACAAAGTTCCAGTAGCAGTTCTTGCTGCAGGATTATGGAGATCACTAATTTGCTTCTTGGGTGGATTTTCAGCTTATGCTGAAACACGTGTTATATTCACTAGACTGCTGGAAATCTTGCAGGCTGCTGCTGGCAGGAATGATAGAAGAGGATGGGAAGTTTTTGTTTATTAAAAATGAAAGTCTGTAAATACAGTTCTGTCCCTGCAGGGTAATTTTATAAGCCTGAATCAAAGCTCTACTAGATCAGAAGAGCAAAAGCAAGGTTAACACCACTCAGTCTGCCTCCTGAAGTGGGTATGTTCTCTCATTGAAAATAAGATAGAAGTTGAGTTCCCCTCTTTCTGTTACCATTCTTTGGGTTAATGTAATTTTTTTTTTCAAATGCCAACAAAGCAAATAAAAAATTTATCTTCTTAGGAAGCAAAATTAATTGTATTTTTAAGTTAGCTGAAGTAAGAACCAACTGAAAAGGGCACCAGCAGCCTGTAGAGCTGGAACAGCTTTCACAGAGTGAGGCCTGTAATATTAATGTGTAAAAAATTGCAGCATGAAACAATCCAGATAAAATCCAGAGCACAGTTATCAGCACTGAAGTCCATCAGTCATCACCTCCTGGGCAGTGCTCTGGGTAGCCTGCTACTTTTAGGGGCAGGGCTCATCTGTGGCAAGAAAATAGTAAAGATAAAGTTCTCTGAGAATCAGAAGAAATCTCTTCTTGTGATGTGGATCAGGATTTCTTAAATGGGAAAAGTAGTACAGATAGAGAAGAAAGGTCAGAGGACAACTGGAGCACTGGAAGATCCCCTGTGTTGCCTGCAAGAGTATTTTTAACCTCTTTTGTTTCCTATTAGGTTTGTCTTGGGTGACTAATTCTGGAGGCATAGTAGGAGAATGGCAAGGAATCAAACACACCTTTTTGCTTTATTGCTACATGACTCAGCTGTTATATTTTTACAATATTCTGTAAGCTTTATGTCTTGTTTATTGCCACAAACATTTCACACTTTTAGTGTACCTGTTATCTGAGGAAGTTTCCCGTGTAGCTGAGCTCAGAATCACCCTTGATTCAGTTTTTCTGCTGGTGCAAACACAACTCCCAGCTGGAGAACACAGATCAGGCCTCTATTGTTATTTCTGATTTGTTTATAGTAAGTTTTAAAAAGGAGGATTTGGGTTTCATACTGTGCTTAGTATTCTCTAAAATGCAGGCATACATTCTCCATGGCCTAAAATGTTACTATAGGATTTACTTTTGTCCTAATTACATAATTGCTTTAGTAACAGGAACAGATCCTCTCGAGTTTCCTACATCTTCTCCTAATTACCTGGTTGCAGGCAAGACTCCAATGGCTAAAAAATATCCATCTGAGGTTTTTCTCATTACTGTCTCTACACCATCTTCTACAGAATGCAGAGAACCAACAAAACTTGTACTGCTATAAATGGGGCCACAGTTTGGACCAGTTTAATTTTTGAAACTGTTCATTTTGTATGAAAAAGAAATGCACACACTACAAAGTTGTCTAAAAGCTTAGAATGCCACTGAAACAGCAGCACAAAGAAAAGGTTTGCATTTGCACATTTTTTGTATAATCAAGTCAACCATGAATTTTTAACAGTTTTATTCTCCTCATTACTCCTTCCTTCCTCAGTTAAAACCTTTCATTGAAAGATCTTTACAAAGCTCTAAAACTGACCATTGCTCTTGGAACACCTGTCTTTGTTAATGTATCATAAACCTGCAGAGCTGATAAAAGGAGCCCAAATAGTCTTTTTTTCTATATAAATATGGTTCTTTTACTCTTTTCCTGTAGCTTTTTTAAGCACCACAGACTTTGCTTTCATGGAGGGGATGTATTGACACAAGATGCAAGTACTCACCTTTGGATGCTTTGAAAAGCCTCTGGTCTTATTAAAGTTGCCTTAGCTTATTCTGGACCCAAACTGAAATAAAATAAAATAAATTAAATCAATACCTAGAGAAGACACTGGTAAAAGAAAAGGTGTAGCCATTGATCTCTGCACACAGGTTAAAATAAAAGCATATTGACTGGTTGAAGGATTTGCTTTCATTCAGAGGCTGGTGGGAGTATGTGAGACTGGTGGTACTTTGTTACTACAAAAGGGAAGTTCACTGGGTAAGAAATATTTCTCCCTGAAGTAGATGAGGGGTTGGCTGTGGGAAAAGCTGGGTTGAATGGAAGGCAGCTGACAGTTCAGCTTTATTTCAAACAGACATTTCTGAGCCCACACTTGGCAGTGGTTCATGCTGCAGAACAATGACCTTGCTTGTCACATCAGTATTTTGGGAATGCAAGGCTGGGAGATAGTAAATTGTCTTCTTTTCCATTACAAAAATAAAACACATGCCTTCCATCAGTTTAGCAGTTACAAACTTAATGATTAATAGTTAACTTTTTAGACATTCACAACACGTGGTTTTTTTCTGTTATTGTTTACCCTGAAAAAAGCAAGATGGAAAAATACCATCATTAACACCCTGCATTGGTTTTACACTACTTGGACTCAAACAAAGGGAGTTCTTTGAAGCTTTTTGTATCACTTGTTGTAATCTGTAAAAATTGAAAAAAATTAAAAGCTTTGCATACACTTTATGTCAGATTAAAAACAATTTGCAGTCTCAAAAGGAATGGAAACATTCAGAACTAAGGGCTTGAAATCCTCTAATCTGGGACTCTAATGACAGACTCCTAATGACTCTATTTTGATTACAGGTTGTTGGCGTGGCTCAGGCAATCAATAAGAAATCTGGAATTGGTGGCACTTTCACTGAACAAGATGAAAAGGTATAAAAACTTCATATATTTGTCTCCTGTTTTCACAGGGGAATGGGGGATGTGTATGTTACTAATTAATTTTCATTATGCTAGGAAATTGTTATTTAAGATGAAACATCTCTGAAAATGTAAAAATTCCTGATAATACTGCAAATTTTTTTCTTTCTGAGCGTGTGAGAAATGTGGATGTGAAATAGTTTCAATTGTGGATCACCATGTTATCTGTCATTTGTCTCTGAAACACAGACTTACTCTACTGAAACACCTTGTAAAACAGTTTCATAACTTGTAAGAGACATCATTTTTTATTCATTGGTTCTTACTCTCCTGGCCCAGCAAACATATTTTGAATATTAAAATCTGTGCAGTGGTTCTCTTTTAAATACCATGCCCCTTCTCAATATAGCAATTTCAGGAAAAGAAAAAGCTTTGGGTAAATGATGAACAATATAGAAGATAATCAGTAGAGCAGAGCAGGCAGTGGAATCAATTGCTGTGCTCAGGCCGAGGAAGTTGACTTAACCCTCAGCAATTAAAGAATCAGAATTCACCTTTTCTCTTTAAAAACATCCCCTTTAAAACAAAATGCATCCCTGAGTATCTGCAGGATATCAGAATTAATCCCATACTGAGAGGGGGGAAAAACGTGGTTTGCTCTGTTAGCAGAATTCTGTTTCCACTTTCCCAGAGATGGATTTCCCCAAAATGACAGAGGCTGGTTGTCTGTGCTCAGTTTTTCTAGATAAAAAAAAAAAAAATGCTGCAAAACTACTTGATTCCTTAGAGCAGCTTCCTACATCAATCTTATCAATCCTACTTGTACCAAGATAAATTGTGAAGATCATTAGTAAAAAAAAGAAGGGATTTCTGAGGAAATAACAAATTAGGAGCAACTGAAAAAAAAATGCACCCGCATCCTGAATGTGTGGTTGCTGAAAATAACAAAAATATCAATTAATAGTTGAAAGTGAAGCCAACACATTGCAGTAGCTTATCTGTGACTGGAGTTAGGATGCTGTGGGACTTTATCTCCATGAGGTGCTGATGTTCGTTTGTGTGCAGGACTTTGCCGCGTACTTGGCGTTTTGTGGGATCGTCCTTCACAACGCGCAGCTGTACGAGACGTCTCTGCTGGAGAACAGGCGGAATCAGGTACGGAATCGCCTTCTGGTGTGTCTGTGTTTCCAAGTGACTCTCAGTGTTGGTTAATTGGCACAAATCTGGCTAATTGTTCAAATTGCCTCCATGCTTCATGTGAGGATAAAAAGGAATATAATATGAGCACGTTGGAGCAGCTCAGTCCTCCAGCAGCAGTTTTGAAACACAACTAACTGTATCTAAATGATGTTCTCATCTAATGAGCTCATTAGGATCTGTTAGAATTACAACAGATGATAAAGTCTTAAGAAACGTAAACGTCACTGGTTTTAGAATGCACACATGAGCCATAGGGAACTATTAGGTTTCCTAAGAACAAGTAACTGTGTTGTCTGTATTTCTCAGGTTTCATTTGATGACTTATTAATGCCTAAATCCATTCTGCCCCTCTGACCAAAAACATCAGCCAGCCATCTGTGCTATGGGCTTCTTCCATCAGAAGCATCAAACTGCCTGGTTTTGACTGCAGTCTGTGTGAGAGCCAAAATTTCAGTCACAGACATACGTGTTGACTTCCTTGAAACAGGGAAGAGAAGGCTCAAAGACAGTAGTAATGTTAATTACTGCATAAATCAAAATTAGGCAAAATTTCACAAAAGAGCTTTTCCCCAGGTGCTTCTTGATCTTGCCAGCCTGATCTTTGAAGAGCAGCAGTCCTTGGAAGTAATCCTGAAGAAGATAGCTGCCACTATAATATCCTTCATGCAAGTGCAGAGGTGTACCATCTTCATCGTAGATGAAGATTGTCCTGTAAGTACTTTGGGGTTTTTTTGTCTAAAGGCTTTTATTCACCCTGGGAGTGGTTTGAGCTTCCCTCTGTGCTGACTCTGGAGCATTTCTGACCCACAATTTGTTCTGTCATCTTTTCATCCTCTCCCTTTAATTTTATGGCATCTGCTTAGCTTGGGTGTTGACTTGGGAGGTTTTGGTCTTTTGTGTGGTCAAAGAATTTCTGTGCTGACAGACAAATGTGGCACAACTTGTGAAAAATAAAAAGAGAGTAACATTTCTTCTGAGATTCATCAGTAGAGACTCAAGACACTTCAATGATACTTAGAGTTATATCAAAAGATATCTTCGTGGTAGGATCCTGTATAGATGTGAAATGAAGTTAAATAATTTTACACTTGTCTTTATATTCCAGGATACATTTTCTAGTGTGTTTCACATGGAATCTGAGGAATTAGAAGATTCCTCTGAAAATCTGAAGAGGTAAACCAATGAATTCAGACTTTTGTTCCCCGCAGGAGAATGCTGAAGAAACTATGCTTTTAATATTCTGTTCATAATAACAAACCTTATTTCTGCTGGGTCCCATGCATTACTGCTGTTTTACAGAGCAGGCTTTGCCCTGAAATGTGCACAGACAAACTCTCTTGCCTTAGAAAGGCCCCACTGAGCAGAACAGGAGAGCAGGGCTCGATCTCTTCACTCATCCAGCTCCAAGTACACAGTTGTATCACAAGGCTAAGCTATAGGAATGTACAAAATGGGAGAAGTAAAATTCTAACTTGGTGAGCTGCTCCAAAACTGATCTGTGACACTGTTAGAGTCGACATACCCACATTCAAAGATAATAATGCCATTAATGTTCTTAATCAATTATTTTAATCATTATCCTTATTTCTTAGATAAGGAAGCTGACTCAAAAGAACATGCCTGACCCAATCAAGAATAAAGTTCTAACTTTCAGTCATCTTTGAGAAACCATTAAGAAGTTCAACTGGGAGGAAGGGAGTGATAGAAATAGCTGAATTAAAATACCCAGATTAAATAGTTTCCAAATTTAGCCTGAACTTCTGTATTGAAGTTTGAAAATTACTCTCTCTATTACTTTTCTCAGTCATCAAAGACAGTTGTTTCAAATAGTGTCAAAAAGAAACACAGTTTTGTATAAAATGCTCTACTATGGATGCTGTGTGCAGAGAGAAAACAGAGATTTCTGTATCCTTTTGATATTTTTTGCAGTAAACATTTATTAAAAGTAATTCCATGTATAAAGAATAATGCCCTTCTTCCAGCCCTGTGAACATTCTTATACCAGGAAGATAACTAAAGTCAAGTCACGTCAGAGGGAAGCTCCAGGAGCTTGAGGGGAATAGGTTTATTATTAGGGTGTATGTCCTCCAAGGCAGGCAAAGAGTGTAAGAGAATTAAAATGCCTTAATTACATAAACTGACTGAAAGAGTGGAGATGACTGATTCTGTGAAATACTTTACGTCCTGATTTGGAATAAACAGTTCTATTTCAGTAACAGAATCTCCATATGACTGATTGTGTCTTTACTTTTAGAAGAAATTTGCAATGAACTTAGAAGCAGAAAATTCCCAAGTGATACCTGCTGCACTCTCTTTAACTAATAGGTGAATTTCATGCAGTGTTGGTTTTTTAAGTGTATCAGATTTGTGAATGGAGTTGGTTTTCAAAAGGTTCTGTTTATTTCAATATAAGCCCAGCTGTTCATTCTCTATCCTTCATCTGTGTAAACTGTGGGGATTTGTTTATTTCTTGAGCTTGGTGTTCAGCGTTAACCTTGTTGAGCACTAAAGAAAGGGTGGAATGCACACATCAATCCGCTCTGCAGCTGTGTGATGACAGCTGGATTAGGATACAGAGTTTGAACTCAGCTCCATTATATATCTATTAGTTGTATCTATAGATCCTCTTCTCATGCAGGAAAGATATTACTCTTACCTGCTTGGCATAATGAGTGCCTCATTTTCATGCTAAGCACATAACAATGGTGTTGTATCCTCCAGGGACTACGACACAAACCAAATCAATTACATGTACGCTCAGTATGTCAAGAATACGATGGAGCCGCTCAACATCCCAGATGTCTGCAAAGACAGAAGATTTCCCTGGACAGTAAGTGAATAAGCTTAGATTTTAAAATCAGAATCAGGCAATGTTTTTCTGTTTACCTTTCAAGCCCTTTTTGTTTTCCCTGTATTATTTCTGTCAATGTAAGGGCCCTGGTTAGAATAACAGAAACACATGGAAGGTGCACAGCAAGTTTTGGGAAGCTCTCAGAATTTCCTTCCCTTTTATCCTTTCCTTTCCCTTCTTCTTCTGGCATTGTAGATGCAAGTTTTTTGCTGGTTTGGAGATGGAACAAATTCACTTTTCTTTGGGAGCTTTTGCTTCACATTTCATCAAGTGTGAGCTTGTTGTACAGTTTTTGACTGAGCACAAAGATACTGGAGAGTGAGGAGGGAAGGTCACTTGGCAGGACTCAGATTCCAGTCCGAATTCTCATTAACAAAAGCCCAACCTGTAATTCTGTATTTTCCTGTCCCTGCAGAAATTAGAAAGATGTTTGGTCTTCTTGCTATGTTGGCTAGAGGGGCCGAGGGAGAGGAGTTCCCGTGGTGGTCAGCAGATGGCTGTTTACCAAAATTTTTTCTGAGATACACAACAAAGAGGTCATAAAATACTGTGTTCAGTGTGATTGTTCCAGTAAGTGAAAAGAAGGGGCAGGTCCTGGTGGGGAGCTGTGTTGCTTCCCTCTTTACTGTGCAAGGTTTCATGAAAGTTCTCAAGTGGATTTCTAGGAAGGATTGAGCAACACAGAAAGAGTGCTCAGCACTTTGCAGTACAGGGCCCAAGGCTCTTAACTGCAGGACTGGAAGTACAGACAGAATCCAACAGATATACTGTAAAAATCAATTTAAAAAGAGGTGATTATTTTGAAGACATTTAAAAATAAAATTAATAACTTCAGAGTCATCCAAGCAACTGTTTGTCTAGAACAGGCTGTTCAGTAGGGTTAGTGTTATTTTGGGTTTTTTCCTGGATTACACCTTATGCATGTAAAGGAAGCTAATAAAAAGAAAATAATAGTGCTGTTAGAAAGAATGCTGGGTAATGTTCAGCACAAAGTGAGTGCACCTGCACCACTGCATAGGAGCACTCTGAAGGCAGGGCTGCAGGCTGAATGTTTTGGAAGCTGATGAGCCCTGACACTGGGGAAATCCCAGGTGTTCCTGGTGCCCTAGAAACCCTGTCTCACCTCTTTCCTTGCAGGACATTCAGCAGCGTGTTTAGTCACCTCATGAAAACACCTCTGTGCTTTGGTGGCCTGAGGTACCTGAGATGTGTCACGAGGCAGAGCAGCCGCTTGGGTTCGTTTGTGCAAGAGCTGTGATGTTGCTGCCTTGGGTCCAGGCCCCTTCCAAGCACAGCACAGAAGCCAAATGCTGAGCTCCAGCTGTCACTGTCCGTGTTCTTCCCTGAACCAGCAAAGTTAGTGCAGTGGAGACAAAGTTCAAATATCTGCAACACTCTTTAAAGGCATTTAAGCCTGGTTTTGGCTTAATCTCCTTCCTTTTCATTGATACTTGGTCAAATATTTTTATTAAGCACTGTGCACAGTGGGTTTATCTCCAATTCTCTTCTCTCTGACTTTTAGGGAGAGATGCCGGTTCTTATCTCCTTTTTTACAGCTGATTGCACAAGTATTGCAGTTGAGAAAATAATCCTGCTCCTGAGTTATTCCACATAACCCTCTTGATAATGGGCTACTATTAAGTAGTAGTCCTTAAGTTCCTGGAGTTGTGTGAAGTCTGTGGCATGATGTAATCCTTTCATGCTTTCTTTAAAGAATCACATTTCCTATTGCCACCTGTGAGCATTACAGTGTTTGTGCCCTTGCCTGCCAAGATAGTATCTACAGTCCTTGCACTGCACCAGAGAGCAACAATAGTAAAACAACACAAACCCCAAGATAACCTTTTGATTGGAAATAATAATGTGTGCCCATTTTTTTGTGTCACATACAATTAGACATTGGACCAAATGTACTTGTCAGCAACTGCCACATTATTACAGGAGCAGAATTATGTCATTTTTTCACCAGGTATTTGAAACAGCAGCATTGTCTTTTTGTTCCAGCCTTCTACCCCTCAAATAAATTCAGTCTCCTAATGGAACATGAGACATGATGGAAGGGCTTTGGAAGGGTGGGGAATGTTGACTTAGCTGGTCATAGTTTTTCCACCTGTCGTTTGTGTGCAAACTCTTTGAAGACATAGTTGCTTTTTTGAAGGAGTATGTAAGCAAGGAATAGTTGTGGACCTACTCTTAACCACCTAAATACCAGTCTTTAAAATTGTAACTGTGTTTTTTTGTTTGTTTAACAGAATGACAACGCAGAAAATGTAAGCCAGCACATAAAGAGTTTGCTGTGTACACCAATAAAAAATGGGAAAAAGAATAAAGTGATAGGTAGGTATCTCTATAAAAATTCTGTTGTGCATTTCACAGAAATACTTACGTGCTCCACAGCAAAATCCCAGCAACATGGAATCTCTAGCCAGGAGAAAAGATTCTTAATTATCATGTGTTCAATTAATAAGTCCACTGCAACCTTGAGTATAAATTGGTTGCCTGATAAGTTACCAGAGAGTGGAGTGTCAGCCTGTGTTCCTGGCATCAGTAAGTTCCACAAGTGAACAAAAGGTAAAACATACTGATCCACAGATAGCAGTGTGAATCCAACTTCCTCAGCTTTACACAATTTGGCAAGTAAATATTAAGAGTTCCAGGAATGCATTGTTAATGGTTTTCAAATAATTTTCTTTGAGAGTTATGGCAAAACTGCATAGTCCAATTTATATAGTAAATATGAGGTCCCTTTTTCCTAAAGACAATTTTTTTTTAACTTCTGAAGCTGAAAGAGAAGCATTATCTGTACCTAATGGGGTTCTCTGAAATTCTTTTGGTATTAACTTCTTTCCTGAGTTCTTTTATTACTTTATTTAAATATTCTAACAAACCCTAGAAGACCAAGATGAAGAGTGAACTGTTGAGCTTTAATTAGAGATATTTCACTATGCTGTGAGCTACTGATCTCATGGATTTTTTTTTCTTTTGGGATTTTCTATGGAAGTTCAGACTGAAAGTTTCAGTCAGGCCACCCATTTAGGTGTGTTTTTCAAATCCGAGTAATTCTCATTGGGAAATGTTCTTTGAAGTCTTTCATGATTTCACAGCTGCCCAATGTTCAGATATTTAATAGGGCAAGGTCAAGAAGTTGTCTTTGGTACAATACCTAGAAGCTCCTTTTTCATACTATGCAGCATGTATGACTATTATTATAAGTCTGGTTCCTTTTTAAAATTATTTTAAGATTAGTATAGCCAAAAGCACAATTTGGGAAGTGGGATTGGGGTGGGAAAAATTGTACAGAGCAAAAGCAAGCAAATATTACTGGCAAGAAAGCTGAAAAGGAACTTTTTTATTCTTCTGACTTGTGCATTTCTCAGGTAGGTGGTGAAAGCTTTACAGAATCCTGCTGTGGTTTTATACCTGTGTCCCAGTAGAAGACTTAGGAGTTCCTTTATTTGTCATACATGGACCACTTAGTGCTTTGGGGAAGTATTGGAAAGAGGTTAAAGAGTCTCAAGCACTACACAGTATATTCACTGCAGTTCACTGTTTTTTTCCAGAGACATTTATGTGCATCCAAATACTGTGTCTTTTAGGGATTCATTTGCTTTTGTGGCATACTCACTGTTGGGTCTTCATCTTGTGTTCATTACTTCACAGTTGCTATGGGAATAATTATAATGTCATAAACCATGCTAAACAGAGATCTGAAAGTGAGTTTCATGGAATTTTCCTATAGAGTTTATAAATCAGCTTCTTCTTTTCCCAGAGAAAGTTAATCTTGTTCCTTATTTGAATCCTTATTTGCTGGGATTGTGTTTTTTGCTGTGATGCTCTGATCTGGACTTCTTATTCCATTAAGGTTCAGAATCCTGTTAGCAATTTGCAGATAACACAATCCCTGGGATATATTTTTCATTGGCCAGGAACTTACTGGCTTTTATGCTTGAAACTGTTAGTGCTGAGAAAACATTTGCACTCACTTAAGACAATAATCACTCCCAAAGCAGCGTTGGCCAAAGACAACATACTCTTATAATGCAGCTGCTTCAATTAATAGTCTGATTTTTAGTAGAAATTACTGTCTGCTGGGTAAAACTAAAGGGAGGTGCATGTCTGAAATCTCCCTCTGCCTGAAATGGTGTCGTGGATTTAAGCTGCAGCAGGGTGTGGTGGAAGTTCCCTGTCAGGCTTTTCAGTGGCCTGTGCACAGAAAATTCCAGAAATTTTTAAAATAAACTGGACAAATGCAGCTATCAACAAGTTTGAATCTAACAAGCTGAATTCAGTAAGGTGGTTTTCAGGGAGTTCAGTAGTGTTTGGAACAGGCTGTAACATGGAATCGGTGACTATAGTTGAGCTTTGAAACGTAACTTGGGTATTCTCTGTTTAGTTCATTTACTTAAAAAAATTCCAGTACTGACTCAAATAAAGAAGCAAAAACTCTGTGTACCACTGTTTTGACTTTCATAAATGTTCTTTTGGCATGGTTGCAAAAATTTAATTAGCCTCCAAAGGACAAATTGTCTTTAGGGAGTAAATCAATCTAGAATACTATTAATAATAAAAGTTGGGATGAAAACGACTCTAGAATTTCACAGGATAATCAAGTCTCTGAAGCCCTACATTTTTGGTTTACAAATCCTAATAAATACTTTTGAATCTACTAAGTAATACATAATTGTTTGAGTGTTTATTCCATAATACATTGAAATTACTCTTTAAAAAAGGGAAGACCTTACAGCACTTCTGTGAGTTCTTTTATGCATACTGGTAGCTAATACTGCAGGCTAAACTGTCCTGACTTAATTCCTGATGTTCCATGCAACAGGTGATGTGTTGGCTGTTCTCTGTATTCCTTCTTTTCATTTCTGTATCCTGACACAGGTGTTTGCCAGCTAGTGAATAAGATGGAGGAAAACTCAGGGAAGATCAAGGCGTTCAACAGAAATGACGAGCAGTTCCTGGAAGCTTTTGTCATCTTCTGTGGCCTGGGCATCCAGAACACACAGATGTACGAGGCAGTGGAGAGAGCCATGGCCAAACAGATGGTGACACTAGAGGTGAGCTCAGTGTTTAGGTGGTCCTTAATTAGCCTAAACCAGACCTTGATTTTCTCCAGACCCTGTCTGCTCTGCACATCAGAACAGAAACTGCTCTCCCTCAGGAGAATTTGGCCTGTTGGGTTGCTCAGGAATTTTGCTGTTTGTTTCTGGACCTGCCAGCAAACTGTTTCATCTGGTATTGCCTTTTAACTTCGCTCATGACATTGAATGGTGAGCTGGATGCATCTTTCCATCTCCGTGGGCAATGCAGCGGGTTCTGCTGCGGAGCAAGAGGAGGTGGTTTGGCGCATTAGGGGCTTCCTTTTTGTGGCTGAGGTTTTCTGTGATGATTTTGGCTCAGCCCTTTAGACAAATGAAGTAACAGCAACGTTATTGTAGGTTTTCAGCAATTTCCTCAGATTCCATCAAACCATATGAAGATGAACATCATCTGGTCTCAGCCTTTGAACTGGTTACTGTTAAGTTTAATAGCTGAAGAGGCTTTAGTCTGAGAAGCTGAATTACTCAGAGGCAATAACTTGAAGCTGAGAAGTGAAAACTTTGTAGATTTTGGGTCTCCTAACATTCATTATGTAAACAGTGTTTGCAGAATTCCTAAAATGGGGATTATGTACCCCATAGCCTCTAAAAGAAACCTTTCAATTCTCAAATAAACCCATATTAAGTCATGTTTAAAATGGGGATACAATTATTGTCAGAGTAATTAGTTTATATTGCAAATTAGCAATTCTCTCTCCTCCTGTAATGTCTTCTAGATAATGTAGAAAATCCAGACAGATTATATGTTAGCACATAAGATGGATTCTTTAAAAAAAAGAATCAGTCTGTAGTTCCTAAAAACATCCATAACATTTTCACGACCTATGTTCTCAAGAGCTAAAACCTGTACGTTTATTTTGTTAATTTAAAACAAACATATTGTCTTTCAGACTTCTGTGCCAAGTTTCAGTTAGGGCAAAACTTTTATGTCTGAATAAACTCCTGAAAGAATTACTATGGCAACAATGTCAGGCTCATAATTATAGCTGTATTTCGTGTATTATTTGTCTTTGAAAGTGGGGCATGAAATCTTTCTGAAGAGAAAATCAGAGTTCTTTGCGCTTTTATAGAAACTACGTTTCCCTGGCCTAATTATCTCCAGAAGGTTCTGTGCTGTGGGAGATCTGTGAAAGTTGCAGATCTCTCCCCATATACACTCAGAGAGCTCCCTTAAAACCTGTGTGGGCATGGACAATAGATTTCATCAGCAAATGCAGTGCAATGCTGAAAGTCTGCTTTAGGAAAAGTACCCTTTTATCACATTGCTCTTTTATTTGTACTGAGGGCTGCTTGTTTCTTTCTGTAGGTTCTCTCATACCACGCTTCTGCTGCTGAGGAGGAAACGAGGGAGCTGCAGGTAACAGTGGTAATTGAATTTTTTACTATTACTATAGAAATATTCCATTAATAGAACAAAGAGCAGTTCTTTACACAGATGTGATCCCTACACACGCAGAAGCACATCTTCCAGAAATAAAAATTATAGTGAAGCTTAGACTGATGGATTCCTGCACTGAATCAACACATCACAGGAAAGGGAAACTTCACAATGCCTACAATCAGAGATAGAGGCTGGCCAGAGCACTGCAACAACCAGAAAAAATGTTGAGAACTCTTCATTCTGCAGCTAAGTCTAAATGTTATGCATCTTACAGCTTTGGTGCCTTTCAAGCATCCCAAGTATGGATGCAGCTTTATAGCCTTGGTAGAAATTCTGTATTTAATTTTTAATGCAGTGATTTTTTTTATTATTTTTATGGTTGCTTTTTTGTGCAGTGTCCTGTTCTGCTCATGTTTAATTCTGTGTGTAGAAACCACTGCCTAAGGAATAACTTGCTATGATTTCAAGAGCAGTTCAAAGCACAGCATGTGCTTAGTTTCTCCAGGTCTCCTCTGGAGCAGAAGTTCCAGGGAAATAGGATCACCCCTGCTGCACAAAAGCAAATGGGAGGGATGGAGAGGAAAGCAGATATGGGGGACCACAGGCTGGGCAGTGTGGGATTGGTTTGGACAAGGAAGGTGTGAGACAAGGATATTTCTACAATAGGAAGTGTCACAGAGTTTTTGAACCTCAGCCCTACCACGCTGCTGCCCAGCAATAAAGAGCCATGGACAGGACCAGAATGCAGCACATCGCCTGAGGTTTCTCTGCAGGGCTTGTGCTGTAACCTCTGTGGTTACATCTGGACTGCTAAATAAAACAGAGCCACAGCAAACCTAGAACTGGGCCAGTGTCCACCTCCACTGTCTGTGCTTCCTGGCACAATCCTGGCCCGTGTCAGCCACCATTCCCTAAGGAGATACCAGAACACACAGGACCACAGCACAAGCACAGGCCTTTTTATTTTCCTCTCATCAAATTTGTATTTTTTTTTTTGCATTCATATCACTGTATCAAGCTAGCCAAAATAGATTAAAATTATGTTTCTGGCTATACCTTTTTGTGATTTGCTCTGTTTTGCTTCTAAATAACCTGATAGCACAGAAAATAGATGCTTCATCAGGCAGTTGGACTAGAAAACGATTTTAGGTCCCTTCCAAAACGATTTTAGGTCCCTTCCAACTGGAATTATCCTATTCTTTTTCATTATCAGGGTTGTGGATTAGGCTGTAGTAAAACTTCACTTTTCTTGTACTACAAAATGTTATATTGCATCAGTCACCTCCTTCAAGCCTAGATATAACCTGTGTTTTACCATACAAAGCAAAACTGTTCATAGTTGCCACTCAGTTACCACAGTGATCCCATGTTTTCCACAGCCACCTTTTTTCTGCCAGAAATTTTTGTTGCCCTTTGCATCCCTCAGTTCCAGCTCAAGCTGAGCTTTGGTTTTCCCATCTCCTTCCCTGCATGCTTTGGTGATGTCTCTCTGTTCTTCCCAGGTAACCCATTCCCACTTTCTCCTTTTGTTTTACTTCCTTTTTCCATTGGAGCTCAGTCAGGAATTCCCTGTTCATCCATGCTGGCCCTTTACCATGCTCAGTTTAATGCATTCCAGAATGGGCTATTCTTGTGTTTGAGGGAATCCTCAAAGGGAATGCCTTGGTGTATGACATGAAGGTATAAGCTTGTTCTGTAGATTTTTCAGTCACAACAGAAGACAGGTTTTAAAAATTACTCTCTATACTTAACCAGGCAATGAAATGGAGTCACTAATTATTCACTACTAATTACCCTTACTACAATGTTTGTAGTAAGCAATAGGAATTGACAAGTCACAGTTATGCAAAGAGGGTAATTCACTGGCACATTTTCTTCTTCTCTTGACCATTTCTTTGTAATATTCCCAAGGTGGAGAGATTGAGCTCACAGACGCTGACCATAGCGCAGTAAGTTGAAATTAAAATAGCTGATGAACTTACACTGTAAATGGGAGCAGAAAGTTCTTCTGGCTTCAGTAAGTGAAAGAGGAAATATTTAATCTGGTTAAATAACACTTGAATAGCTGTAGAGTGCAGGGGTTTTTGTGTCTCAGCTCAAGTGAAACTTACTGTTGTGGCTGTCAGAGGCAGGAGATCAAGGAAGAGAAAGATAAATTATGAATGAAGTGAGAGCACAGGCACAAGGTGTTCTGTTCAGCTCCCAGTGTGTCCTTCCAGCCCCTTTCCTTGTGAAATACCAGCCTGCAGTTGCAGTTTTTCAGAATTATGTCAGTAGAGCTCCTGGATGGTTGCATTGTTTGCCACTGAACATACAGGCCTGGAGGTTCTTCCATGTGCTCACAGGTGAAATACCACATGAATCCAGACTGAGGGACACAAAATTACTGGTACAAGAATTTTTTTCCCCGTGTAAATAATTTTTCATATTTTGTCCTGATTTTCTGATTCTGACACACAAGAGATAACAGCAAGCTTACATGAAACACAGACTGGCAGATGAAGTGATGGGGATTTGAATGGTACCTGTAACAGTACTGGAGATTCTGACATACGATTCCTTTTCAGTGCCTCAGCCTCCAGGGACACAGTTCCGCACGCTGGAGAAATGTTTTCCTTTAGAATGACAAAGAGGAAGATAAACACAGATGTTTATTTCCTTCACCATTTCAGATTTACCTCATTGTTTTTGATCCACACTCAGATGGAGGTGAAACAGCTGTGAAGAAGTAGCCCTGAGAATGCCACCTTCTATTTTACTGAAAAAACTGATATTAAATTTGGTTCTATAGTCTAAGACTTAGCATTTATTTTGTTATAGACTCAGCATAACCTTTAACACCTGTATTTTGAAGGACAATCTATACTCTGTTACATAGAGTTGTAATACATGGAGATATTACTGAGAATTAGAAATACAGGTTTAAAAAAGTATGGGGTGGGGTGGGGTGTGTACTTTGTTATTTCAAATTTCATGGTGTAAGTTTATGGTTATACTCAAATTGCACCAAACCCATTGTCCATAGGTTCTAAAGCTTACTGGTCACAGGTGAGCTCTGATTTTTCAGGTTTCCAGCCCTGAGAAAGCTCTGCCTGTGGATGAGTTCTGACTCATGCTGAATGTGGATCCTGTTAGGAAATGTGTGTTACTGCTTTCTCTTTCCTTGCCATTTTTAGAAAAATGTCAACAGTTACAGATCTCTGTCTGCAGGTCCACAGAAACAAACATATAACTCCACTGCCTTATTTTCTCATTCTCCCAATTTCATACATACTCTTGGTTACAGTTTTCCTCAGGTGATTTAGATAACAGACTGACCAGGCAATTCTTCTTTTATCCTCCTGATCTGTGGAAAAGTGTGTGTTAAATCTAAGCTAACAAGGTGATGTTAAACAAGAAGGGCTGAGGGAAGATAAATGAGAAGTAATCATCACTTTTCAGTATCATGTGAAGGTAAAATTTAGTGTCTCACCACTTCTGTGTTGGAAAAGCAGGTATTTATTTAATGTTTGTGTTATGCTAAGTGGTGTCCTCTCCTTCTCCAGGCTGCTGTGGTGCCATCTGCACAGTGTCTCAACCTGACTGACTTCTACTTCAGTGACTTTGAGCTGTCAGACTTTGAAACAACACTGTGCACAATTCGAATGTTCACAGACCTCAACCTGGTGCAGAATTTCCAAATGAAACATGAGGTATGAACAGTCCAATTCTGCTTCACAGGCAGAGACAACTGAATTGTTAGAGATTCAGGAGAATGGTGAAAGGACCCTGCAGGAAACAACTGGGAATCTGTATTACAGAGTAGTTAGCAAACTGGGAATGTATATAAAGTCCTGTGGTCTGTCCTCAGTTTTCTACTGAATGATTGATAATTTTACAGTCCATGATGAATAGACTGGAAAACAGAATACTGAGGAGGGAGATGACAGCAACTTCTCAGCAAGTGAAAGGCTGTTATAAAGAGGACAATAATATTGTCCATATAAGGTAGTAACTATCTTAGTCTTTCCCTACAAAAGATTAGATTAGAACTTCATAGCTATCGAGATAATAAAGACTGAAACAGATTACTTATGTGGGCTCTGGAAATTTCCCTGAAGGTTTTTACCAATAGATATAGTTCTAGATGTACATCTGTCAGAGGTCATTGAGACAGGTGTTCTTACTGTGCTTCTGGCCCTGGAGGTAAAACAGATAAATCTCTTCTATCTCTTCAGTCAATGCACACAATATCTATTTGTAAAAACCTCATTTTTAAATAATTTATTTTTGCTTTCTATCTTTTTTCCACAAAACTTTCAAAGTTTGTTATCAAAATGCCAAAATTAATTTGGAAGGCTTCATAGGCAGACAAATTAGTCAAACAGAACATGTATTTATTTTCTAGATCACCAGTTTATAGACCCATTTAGATTAGTAGTGTTCAAGGGCCAAAAGGAGCACTGTATTACCCAGTCTGATCTCTGGGATATCCCAGTACTTCCTTTCACCTTTGTAGGAAGGTCAAACACTTGTACTTCCCTAAGGAATATGTCCCAGGGGAAGAGAGGGAGTCAGAGAGCCCAGTAATGGGAGGGCTACAAGTTCCTGGTGGAGCAATTGCAATGGATTTGCAAAACCAGAGTAACACCCCGGAACAGCCAGGCGAGTACACGTGTCAGCAGAAGCAGGAGAACATTGAAGGCTTTGAAGCTCCAATTCCAGCTTCCCACACTAGAGCTAAAGAAAATTGGCAGCTGCCCATTACAGCTTTTTAACAGTGGAAAGGCAGAGAAAAACTGCTGCTTTTTTCTGTGTGGAATCCTTTCTGTGGGTGAATGATACTGGATTTTCTGTCTTTCTCTAGGAACACTAAAAATTCTGAGCAAACCAGGGCCTGGATTCCCAGCCAGCATTTAACATGGAGCAGTGTGCTGCATCCATGTAAACCAAGGGCACTGTTTTAGTGCCCATCAAATTATTATCTGACCTTATTACCTGTCACTTACTTACAAGCAAAGTACAACCCACAACTTTTAATACTGTTGAGTAAAACACCAGGACATGCTTTCTTCCTGCATAAAGGAGAAACTACCCAGCAATGTAGTAATCTTTCCCTCATACTTATGTGCTTTCCAAAGTCCAATTCTGCTTGTTTTCTAACAAGCTGATCAGAGGGAGAAGCCACATGTTCATTTCAAAACGGCTCTTAAGAGGATTGTACAACATATACATTTTCTCTATCAAAGATGTCATTATAAAAAAGGAGTTTTTTTGCTCTCCCAGTTAGCCCAGCATGCCTCAGTTTCTGAATTAGCAGCAATGCTTCTGACACATTTAGCCATTAGTAAAAAACCCAAAGCCACAAGTATTATATACTGCCTGAGAGGCTGCACTAGCAGTTGTAAGCATGTTCTTATTTATGTGCACAGTCAAAAGGATGTTGTATTTGAACTTAATTGAGTTTAAAGCAATTTTTTTTCTGTCAGAGAGTTTCCAAGTGGGATTGGAGGAAGATTTGTTTTCATAAAAAGAATGTATTTCTAATACATTTAAACTATGTGATGCTGTTTCTTAAAGGTTCTCTGCAGATGGATTTTAAGTGTAAAGAAAAACTATCGGAAGAATGTTGCCTACCACAATTGGAGACATGCCTTTAATACAGCACAGTGTATGTTTGCTGCTCTAAAATCTGGTAAAATTCAGGTACATTTTGCTGTTTCTGTATTAAGAATCTTCCGAGCTAAACAAGTGATATAACGATGCATAGTTCTGATTGTCATGTCAGTAAGATATTCATCATTCCATGGTACTGCTAGAAATCAAAATATTTCTGCTGAAAGCTTCTGGCTTTAAGGGCTTGGTTTGTGAAACTGCTGTTGTGTTATTTTGTACCCAGTTTCAGTTAAGCATCTGGAAATGGTCAGCTGGATGTTCCCAGTGGGACTATCTCAAATAAGGCACATCCATGGTTATGTCCTTTTTTAAAGTTAACACTTACACTACAAGCAAGTCAAAACGGTGAGGAAGAAAAGCCTGACCCTATTTCAGGATGTTTCCTTCAAATATTCAAGAGGAAATTTTTTGAAGTTCAAACACAGAGCTGAGTGCAGCTTTAGACAAAAAAATAGTACATAAAAATACAGAAATAAAGATTTAAATGTTTGTTTCAATGCTTTTGAACAAATTTTCAACCTTCCACTTAAAAGATACAACATAATTGAAAAAAACAACCTATTCATTCTGATTAGGGCTGGATTGAAGCACTAGATGATCCCTATTGAAGGACTAGGATCCCTATTGATGTCAAGATTCTTCCAAAACATGTTTCCAGGTTTTGTTTTTATATTCTTGAAGGAATCAGAATGTTTCTGTTCATTCAGAATAAACCTGTTTCTTCAGTTTGATGACAGTTGTTAATAGTTGCTTTACACTATTTTACAGTGAACACTTCTGAGAACATAAATAAAACCCATATGTAGGTCCAAACCCAATACCAATAATGAGGCATTTCTTTCCTCTACAAATTTTGTCTCCCTAATAAAAAAGACAAAAGATGTTGGAAGAGACAAAGGCAAGGGCATTCATCCTCCTCCTGTGCTGGAATGGGCATGGTAGTTTTGCTCTGTGTGCGGTCAAGCAATCTCTGATGGTCTGGATAGTTTGCTATTTTTGGAATTCTGTCAGTCTCCACTGCAATTTCCATAAATTGTTTATTCCTAACTACCCTGGATTCACTCCACACTGACTCCCATGACCCAGATTCTGGAGGCTGAACAGCACTGAACATAACCCTCTCAATTTTTCCTAGTCTGAGGGGAAGAGCAAGCATTGGGGGACACATCTTTCTAAGAGAAACATAAAATCAGCCATTTCCTGAGTTGTCTTTTGACTGGACTAAGGACAGGTTTCGTTATCTAGGAAGCAGATATAAAACCCACTGTGCAAAATAAATCCCCAACTCACTTTTTGCATTACTTTTCCCATCCAGAGCAAACTGACTGACTTGGAAACGCTGGCTTTGCTGATTGCGACTCTGAGCCATGATTTGGATCACAGGGGAGTGAACAACTCTTACATACAAAGGTAAGTAAGTCTGAGAGAAGTGAAATAAAAGCAAGTTAGTAACAAAACCACAGAGATAAATTATGTACAACCTTGATGGATTTGATGACGTGGGGCTGTGCTGAGGAGCAGGTTTTTACAAAGCAGTAAGTGCAAGAACAAGCAGAACTACTCCTGAGTCCAAAGCAAAGATGCACAACTGACTAAATATGATGGCAGATGAAGTGAGCTCTTTGCAGGGACAGCATCTTCCTGCTCCTGTTCCTGAAGTCCCATCCCCCATTTCCCAAAAGTGACAGGAAAAGGTCCCAGCTTCCAAGGAACAGCATGTAGGAAACGTGCAGCCTTTTGGATTGCTCCCTGCCCCAGCAGCTGTTCCCTGTCTCATCCTGGCCAGCACAGCACTGGGATCTGCAGCCACTGCACACAAAGGTGCCTCCCTACCATCTTTGGGCTGGGATTGTTTTACTTGTGGTTTAGCCACGTCCTTCCAAAATTCCAAGTCAGTTTGGGTAAGATGCATGGTTAAAATCACATAAAAAAATGTATGACTGTTTTGGATTGATTTTGGGTTGTCTGTGCTCTTTAACTCAGATCCATTATGGAATTACAGAAAAGCCTTTACAATGCAAAAAAAAAAAAAAAAGAAAATAAGTTTAGAACCTTGAAAAAATACTTCTACTAAACAAAATACTTCGGGGTTTGAAGTTACCAAAATAAAGCATCTGACCTAGTCTAATATTTTCTCCATATTTTAATTGCTAACAAAAAATACTTTTTTACAATTTATCAAGTTTCAAATCTGCCCAAACTGTGTTTATTTCAGTGGATTTGTTATCACTTCAAATAACAGTATACGATTCCTCAGTTCAATAGATAGCCTGACTTACAGCATGGCATAATGTGATCACTGTGATATGTCCTGGTCTGACCAGAGATGAGCAAAAGATACCCAGAAACATATACTTGTATCTTTTTCTGGCAGAGCTGCACAGTGGTTTGGAAAAAACAAAGGGCCCTTTGGAAGAAGTGGTCTGCTGTTCTCTGTGTGTGTGAAGTAGGATATCAAGGGAGGAAAAGCTTGCTTGAAGCAGAGAATACTGAAAGGCAGAAAAGTAAGCTAAAGCAGAATTTCTGCCTCTCAGATAGATGTTCACAGTAACACTGACTGATGTGTAAAGAGAAAAAAAATGAAACAAACTCCAAAACTCCACAAAACTGAAGGAGTAACTTTTTTCTAGTTCACTAATAGGGGATTCCAGCAGTAACTGTGGCCTTGCAGTGATTGGAACCAGTTAGCTATTTTTTGCTTTATTTATTTAAAAATAAATTTCCTGGAAGACATCTGGAGATGCGTCATCTCCTCTCAAAAATGTCCTGGGAAAGTGTCATAGACAGCAAAATCTAACATTTGCACATGCTGCAAAGCAGAGATGATTACAGCTTAATAATTCTTTTTCAATAGAAATTTCCATGATTATTTTTTTTAAATCCCTCATTTAAATCTAAATGGAAAGGTTTTTATTTCCAGGAACAGAATCCCTTTGTTTCTTCCTTTGAAGCAGGGAGAGTGGATACTTAGTGTATGATTCTTAAGCAGCAGGGTTTCAAAAATTAAAACGGTTCTGGTGGTAGAAATTACAGGAAAGGAACTGCTTAAAAGCCTTTTCCCAGATATGCTGGGGGGTTATTTTCTCTTTCCTCCAATCCCACATGGAGAGTAGGATGCCCAGAGTATAAAAGCTGGTTAACCAAGTCCCTGTGTTGAGAAAGCAGTGGTGGCCTTTGGCCTGTCGAGGGGACTTACAGAAATGCTACTACACAAGTAGGATCTCAGTTTAGTAGCAGCCCCAGCCAGGGTCTGTAAGTACTGAGCTCTGGTTTGGTGCAGTACTTGGGAAGATAACCTAAGATATTTCTCACATATTTCTCTCTTCAGTCAGGATGAACTTTAGGAGACACAGTAGGCATCCCACTTAATTCAGTGGGAATTTCACCCAGCATGTGTTGGCACCATCCTACAGTTTGTTTCCTTACAGAAACATGCAAACATATTTGCTCTATACTCCTCTTGTGGTGGTCTCAGAGGAGGTGCTGGGCAGCCAGCCCATAATTCTCAGGGGTTTGCATCCTTTAATCTCCCTTTCCGCGTTTTTGTTTGTCTTTCCATCTTTCCCTCCACATTTTTGTGCTTCTTAAATCCCCAGAGTCTCTTCTTACGACTTTTATTTGAGTTTCTGTGCACTCACTGACACAGGGACCCAATCCTGCAGCCACTAGTTCATGTGAATGATCCTTAACCATACAGAAAGTCACATGGAACTATATGCTAAAAAAAATTTTTTACATGATTAAACATTTGTAGGTCAGATTATAATGAGAGTAATAGATTCAGGATCAGCAGCAAAACAGGCTTGCAAAAGAACACAGACTTAGTTGAGTAGATGATGTGGGGCCAGGGCCTGGAAGTGAAGATACAGCAGCAAAAGCTAAGAACTGTATGATGCAATGAGGAATGGGGAGAAATTTGAAGTCTGAGAGAGAGGAGTTTCTGTGCTTTGTCTAAAGCTACTCAAACAGCAAATTCTATTGTCTAGACCAAAATACTTCTAAATTCTACATCTGCACAGTTGGTTTAGTGCTGTTTTTCACTGCCTTTAGTACAACCAACATCTTGTTTCCCTTTTGGATTTTACCCTGGGCAAAGGGTAGGTAGTGATGTTGCAAGTAGTTTGGTCATGAAGTTAATGGTGATGACACACCAGTGCAGTTACCTACAATAGGAAGTTACTTGATCAGCGTTTTGGGCCCTGCACTGTAGTACACTGAGGTCAGCAGGAATTTTTCCCATTGGTATCTGTGGGTTTCCTGTTAAGTTTGCATTATTATTTACAAGATCAGCAGCTGAGCTGACTAGATATGCCAGGCAGGTGTTTAAGATGTTAGAGAAACCCAAACTGTCACTTATACTTTGCTTGTGAATGCACAATTCTCATTAGCTTTGCTTTTCATACAAGAACTGTCACCCTTTATAAAACCTGGTATTACATTCTTGCTCCTGTGTGCAGCTGGTCTCTACAGGTAACAGAAGGCAGGAAACTAGAGCTGTCAGTGCTGTGACAAAGTAATGGCAGTGTCTTTCAATCTGTACTCCTGTGAAGAGGGTATTGAAAGGGAAGTTATTTCTGGATGTTTAATTATATTTCTCCACCTAATGGGTGTTTTTACTCCTCAGAAGCGAACATCCCCTGGCTCAGCTGTACTGCCACTCCATCATGGAGCATCATCATTTTGATCAATGCCTTATGATCCTGAATAGTCCAGTGAGTGCCGCATTCTTCTGTGTGCTGAGGGAAACTGGTTTACTTTCTATTTTTAGCTTCTGGATAGAATCCCACCCTTATACATTCTTAAGTGCTCTTTATTCCTTTTTGGGTAAAGAAAGCAAATGCAGCAGCTTCGAAATCACAGTTCCATTGCTGAGTGCCACCAAACCTTTCCAAGTGTTGCCTGATAAGGGAACCTTTGCTAACATCCTTTTGAGTACCTGCTTCCTTGGACCAAGGGAAACAAAAAGCTTTGTTGCCATTTCATGACCTCTTACGAACCACCAAACAAACCCAAGTCTTGCTCTCATTCCAAAAAACATTCCAGCCTACACATACACAAAGCAGCCCTGATGAGACCAAACCAAACATTGACATTCCAAAGTGAAGCCAAACCTAAGTTAAATATGCAAATAAAAATACATTCTTCTTGTTTGATGCTATTAACTAATTCTGAAGCCCAATTATTCAGTGTGCACAATCATTTCAAATCACTGCTCCTTTGGTGCCACAGGTATGGTACTTCTGGCATCCTTTGTATTGTAATGATTCTTTCCTGTTCAGATGGGCAGATATGGAAAAAAGGTGGAAGAAATGGGGAAAGTTGCCATTTCACCAGCTTTGTCATGCTTTGGTTCAACAGGGGGCTGCTGGGCTTATATTTCTGTATAATAGCTTGTTATTTATGCTGCTTCATAAAAGGAAAATATTTTAATTTACTAGAGGTGTATAGACAAGTACTGGAATCCCCTGCCGTTCCTCTGCTTCGGGGAGGGGAAGGAAGAGGAAAGAGATGCTGGGATAGAGCTGGTAGCAAATTTAATTTTGATGAATGAAATGGACTTGAGAGCTTGGATGTTGCTCTGTTTACACTTTGATTTTGTAATAGTCAGTTTTGATGCTGTTGCAGTGCAGATTTCTGCCATTACTCATGAAGACTGGAATTTTTATTTTTAAATTGGGGAATCTGCAAAAGGAAGCAGGGTAAAAGAATGACATCAGCAAGCAATTCATAATGATTTGGTAGCTTAGAGACATTTGAGCAAATGGGTGTGCTGCTGCCCATTTTACTGATAACACTGTTTTGTGGCTTTTTTTGTAAAGGGAAATCAGATTCTCAGCAGCCTTTCCATTGAAGAATACAAGGCTACACTGAAAATGATAAAACAAGCCATTCTTGCCACAGACCTAGCGCTGTACATAAAGTAAGTCAGAGGAAAATTTGGCTGGACAGTCATTGCTGGATGTTTGGATCGAGTAATCATGCTGCAAAATCTTTTGTTTTCACTTCTTTTAAAGGAGGAGAGGAGAATTTTTCGAACTTCTAAGGAAGAAGCAGTTTAATTGGGAAGATCCCACACAGAAGGAGCTATTTTTGTAAGTAAAGGCAGAATGATGAAGAAGTCAGCTGGTATTATTAGGTACCCAATTCCCCATGCCATGTTGCTGTGAATTTCATTAAAACCAGCAGGTCTGTGTGCTCTGGGCCTGTAAAAACTGGCACTTCCTCATAAATCACTGAGTAGCTCCCTGGGTCTGAACTACTAAGTCTGCAACCTGTAGAAGAAACTTTGTTAAGTATCGTGTGAAGGTGCAGGAGCATTTTTGTTCTTCCTAAAGAGTGTAGGATCCCTGTCTAGCAACCATGTTCTTTTGCTCCTGATACTTTATGCTTAAACAGTAAATTTCTGAAACCCATAATTTGGTTAGAAGCTGATTCCTTACTGTCAATGAAATAAAAAAGACTAAGAATAGAGACATTTACCACAGCATCAGGGCTGGGGTATATTTATAACTCTGCTTTAATTTCAGCTGGTTTTGTGACTTTGATGTTCCCTGAAATTCTGTTTTACTTGACTTGGTGGCTGTATATATTTCACCATACAGTAATTCATGCCTTTCTGTTTGTTCTACAGAGCCATGCTGATGACTGCTTGTGATTTATCAGCCATAACCAAACCATGGCCAGTGCAGCAACGGGTATATGCTTACTTTTTCAGATTTGCTAAATACAAACTGCTTAACAGGTTCTGCTTCCTCCATCCAGTCCTTATTGCAAAGGCAGTGGTGGGATGTAGAGCTGGAGTCTCATTCTGGCGGGTTCCAATGTGATATATCCACACTAGAGCTCTCAATGTGTGACATCTCTTACAGATTGCTGAGCTTGTGGCTACTGAGTTCTTTGATCAAGGAGACAAAGAGCGGAAGGAACTCAACATAGAACCAACAGTAAGTGGTACAATCACCTCTTGCAAAATGGCTTTTAGAAACAGAGCTTCAAAATCCACAATTTCTCCCACTGACCAGAGTACAGAGAGGACCAACTCCCTCCCTGTCTTCCTAGCAGTCAGTTTTGTTCTGTTTCCCAAACACCAATAGTGCATCATTATCTTTGAACCAGCAGAGCAGACTTTATTGTTTCCTTTTTTTACTAAATTGTGTATGAAATACATTCCTAAATTGGTACCTATTGGCAGCCTATCCAAACCCAGTAAGTTTGCCTGTGTTTCTAGTTATTTAGGCTGTGTCAATCCAAAGCCAATCTCCTAAGGGAAGTCATGCAGTCAAATTACCTGCACTGCAACACTTCTGCTGATACCCCATTGGGCTGAGATTGCTGTGCTATTTAAGGTGCTGCTTTTTAATTCCAGCCTGTCTCTCTGGTTTTGGATGGGTATTGTATTTAAGGCATTAAAGCACAGAGCTTGTTTACTTCTTATCTGCAGGATCTAATGAACAGAGAGAAGAAAAACAAAATTCCCAGCATGCAGGTTGGATTCATAGATGCTGTTTGTTTGCAGCTGTATGAGGTATGGTGCCTAAGAAAGAACTGCAAATCAAGTATCTAAAACCAGAATGGGTCACTAGTGGACACAGATTTAAAATGAGAAAAAAAATCAAATAAAAACCTACTCAGTTAAAAGTACTTTCTTATATATTACATATGGTTCATTATTCAGTTGAAGTAATTATTATTTTAGTATTTATAATTAATGGTGTGTTTGATTGACGTAATTTGTTATAATTTTATTAAACCTAGTGGTAATTCCTGTGCTGTGTCCAATTGGTGTTAGATCCCTGGGTTATATTCTGGATTCCAGCAGTTCCAGTGAGCTGCTGTGACCATCAGGGAAAGTCACAAAATTAATGCTTTGCCATCTATGAAAAGAATGGTCCAGGTAGTGCACTGATAGAAAGTTTTGTTGAAGAGTTTTATAGAAATCAGAATTCTTCATACAAAAGGTGATATGATGTGTATAAAAAACGTACCCAAGTTTAACTTTTCCCAACCCTTTTTTATTTTCATCATACACAAAAGTACTGCATGAGAGAATTCATTGAAATGGTTTATTGTCCTGGTCACAAGCTGTATGAAAAGCTATTGGTCAAATATAGCGTGAAACACAACATAATGATTTTTCATTTTCTTTCAAACCAGTAAAGCCTGAGTGTGAAAGTCTGTTCATTAGGGCTGTAGGAAGTATTTTACAGGAACTGAGGTGAGGAACAGATAGCCTAACTCTTAAGAATCTTCCAGTGAGAGTTACAAGGTGATTACTTGAATTTTTCCCTCTTAAACAATCAACTTTTCTAAAAAGAGTCCATATCCCCTAGTTGGAGGGAAACAAGGATAGAGGAAGGAGTGGGAGCTACCAGCTACTGTCCCTGAAACTCATGTTTCTGTGCTGTAGAAACTGTTTGTCAGGAAAACAAGGCAGCCTTTGCTGGGAAGCCTCAGAAAGCTGTAGGAGGTAGGCATTGGAGGAAGACTGAGTGTCTGTGCAAAGATACAGAGCATGCAAACAGAAAAGTCTTTGAACAGAACACCTGAGCAGGTTTGAATGCCCACAGTTCCAGAGCCTGAACTTGTATACTTTTTCTTGTTAGGGGAGAGCTTTACCTTTTCTTTTTTTTTTTTCCTGGTCTTTTCAGTTATTTACTCAGAATTATGCAGTTGAATCCAGCAGTTACCAAGTGATACTATCCCTGCTTTGTAACTGCGGCCTCAGGGAATATAAAGCCATTCCTGGTTAGCAGCCAAAAGCACCTACAAATGTTTGGAGTCTTCTCCCTTCTTTCTAGTTGGGGAAGAAATACAGAAAAGGGGCTAAGCAGCATCTTTTTCTTCAGAACATGTTGCCTCTTGCAGCTTTTAGTGTCTCACTCTTATTTGTTTTAAAGCCTCACCTGAAATGGAACAGCACAGAGCAGGCTGACAGTGTCTGGGACTTGATTCAAGCCTGTGTCCTAAGCTGACAGAGAAGGGACTTACCTGCAGGGGCAGAGAGCAGTGAGGAGGCTGTAGAGCCTGTGAGGTAGTGACAAACCCAAAGCAGTATGGTAAATCCAAGGAGAGGGCTGTGGTTTGAGTTTGTTTTTATTGGAGTACAAGTAGGGGATATTACCTGCTTACACAGATTTTGGGATTTTTTAATGAGTAATGATAAAACATACAAACAACTTCGGTGTTACTTTGAAAACAGCTCCCTCTCCAGTGTTCCAATGCAATAAATGCAAACAATCAATAGGGTTGTAATGGCAACTTTTGGAGCTTTCATCCAGTCAGTGAGAACCTGACACAGTGCAAACAGAAAGGAGTTCTCAGCATAGCACTCAAGAATGTGACTTACCATGTTACTGAGAGTAGGTCAGATCCCAGTGGACTGAAGTTTTGTGGCTTGTGTTAGTTAAGCAGCCAGTGCAGTCAAACTGAATGATCTACAGGTCTACCCATTAAGTTCAGGAATCTGAAGAAATACAAGACATGTGTTTCATTCTCTTAATTTTTCATTAAAAATTGAATGCAATCTGTTTTACATGTTCTTAATCTATTTCAGGCCCTCACCCATGTGTCAGAGGCCTGCTCCCCTTTACTGGATGGCTGTAGAAAGAACAGGCAGAAATGGCAAGCCTTAGCTGAACAACAGGAGAAGAATCTGATTAATGGAGAGAGCACTCAAGCCAAACGGAACTGAGATGCTGATTTAACAACCACAAGCTTAAGTTCACGTAGAAGACATAGTAATAGGGGAGTACTGCATTTTGCTAAACACTGTATGAATTTGGCTTACCTTTTGCCACTGCTGTATTATTTTTCCACGTTTCAAGATATAAGCCAAGGTTATTTGGAGATAGTGTGTTTCTTTTATTACATCTGATTGAGATGAAAAAAGATCTGCAAGGGTAATTTTTGTTCCCCTGCTCCAGCAGAAGGTACCAGTGCAGTTACTCACCTGTGCCCAAGAGCCTATTACTTTCCAGGTGTACATAGTTGTTTGGTGATCATGTTGTGGCCAGTATCTTAAAGACTACTGCATTTCACACCTTTTCTTTCTCTCTTCCAATCTTGCTGTGTTATGTTATAGAAGTAATGAGCATCTTGCCTGTTCTGTTCCCAGAGGCTCAAAGAAAGATTGCGACTCACTCTGGGGAGCCTAATCCAGCATATACTATGCTGACCTCTTTCAGAAGACAGAACTGGGCTCTGAGGTGAAAAGCCCCAGAATCTGTGCACCCAGTAGTTCATTTTGTTTTCGTTTTTTTTCATACCAAATGGATGTCTTAGCAAGTATCTTATTACATGTGAAGAAATTTTTAAGACCCCTGTGAAATATTAGGCAGTTTTGTGGCAGAAGTGTCATGATTATCCATGAATAATGGAAACTGCTTGAAGACTGATGAGATGTCCCAGCATAACTGACAGGCTGCCATGGAAGGATGGCTCCCACTGAAAGCTGCAAGAAGCACAGAGAGAAATGGGAACTAAACAGGATCATTTTTATCTGCTGGTTTTAACTTCATTTGCAAGTTAATTTTAGTATCATCCAACTGACAGACTGAATCATGGGCAGAAGAGAATGTGACTGCAAGAGCAAGAGGTGAAAATCTGAATGAGAATGATGCAGGAATGGCACACTCCTGGTGACTATCAATGACTGATTCTTTAGGCCAGTGCTACTATGAAATGGCTATGACCACTTGGAAGAAAGTTTTACATTAACATCTTTTAAAAATCTTAGCATTAGTTAACAATGATTAATCACAGTGTCTTAAAAAAATAGGAAAAAAAAGAGTACCAAGAGCAAAAATAGCCAAGAGTGCTACAGGGATTTGCCATTTGTATATGAGGCATTAATGTTCTGAAAAGTAAGAAATCGATTAACTTGCACTAGGGAAAAAAACCCCAACATGGGTATTTTATTTTAATGAAGATGATTAATACAATTGGTTTTGAATTTGGAACCAGTTAAAGAAAATAGGCACATCAGACAAATCCCAAAAGAGTAAAACAAAGAGAGTACCATTCTTTGTGAGGACAGGATTAGGAGATGAATGTCGGCACTCTGAAATGGATTAGCAGTATGTGTAACTTTGGCTGCACAGGCACACATTAAATGTTGTGTGTTCTTAATCTGTAATAATGATTCTTCACTTAAAATCAGCAACAGTACCAGGCAAAAGTAACACATCTGGGATTGTACTTTGAAGTATGGGAATTTATTTCTATCACAATAATCCAGAAAATTCCAGTTGAAAACTGCAATTAATTATCAACCCCTCCTCTTGTAAGAGCTGGTCAGAAGGACAGTGAAAACTCCCTGTTTTTATCAATTTCTTCATTTAGATAAACTATGCCATAAGCTAAGAAAAGATGAAGCAAATGCTTCAAAATATCTGACAATACTGAGTTTCATGGTTGATTTTTTTTTAATGTAGAATAAGCTATTCTGACAGCAGCATTTCTGCCACACTAAATTATTTGTCACTGATTAAATCCTATCTCAAACTTCTCTAATGATCACCAATAATATATTATTGCAGCTGAATTTGAAAACGTTTTTCTGCAAAGGTATTTCTCCTGATTTTCTTCCCTGAGATGTTTAAAAGAAAGTATGGATTTCAGTAATCATTCTAGGACTACTGTTCTGCAGTGCTCCATATGTGTATTTATATGCAAAGGACAGCAGCCTGCTCACCACAACACAGCCAACCCAAACCAGTTTTTAGGTACTTTTTGACAAATAGGAATCTTTGCTTCAGGATTTGCATAGTCCTTGTATAGTCTTTTCCTTGAGTGCTTGAGATACTGAAGTATAATTATTTCACTAACTGAAGAGATACATATTTAATATAAATATGAATAAATTATATGTATATAAAGGTGTATTCTTGCTATTATGGCTGAGACTGGTATTTCATGATGACAACACAGCAGATAATTATAATAATATTACAGTGTAGTGATGTAGTTTTTACATTAATATCCCAGTATTTCTTTGCTATATTGTGTGTTCAGCAAAGCTTTATTATAACTAAATTTATAAGTGCTAAAAAAGAGTGATGGGTTCCTACTTTTGACTTGAAAAAAAGGACATAACATTTTTTAAAGGTTCACTTAAAATTAACAGTTATACAGTATGTGCATATTTAATTACATATTTGTACACATTTATCCCACAGCATCTCTTCCACTACAGAGATTGCAACATAGGTATACAGTTCCTAGTAAATAAACCATTTATTTATCATAATACATCTGTATCTGTACATATTTCTACAAAACCAAAGCCTTTAAACTACTGGTTTAAGAACCTTAAAAGCATAGACTGCTGTACTTCATGGAATTTCAGAGCATGATCCAAGTTTTTACAGTGTTTTACTCTGCTAAAGGCAAAGGCAGAGTGTGCTGGTTGTGCCACAGTTTTGTGTGAACTGTTTGCACAAACTGCTCAATCATTCCTTTCGTAATGGAAATAGGGCAGAATATGGGGAGAAAAAGAAAGCCAGTCTGTTTCCTGCCTGGAGTTCATTGCCTTCAGAATTCCACATTTTCAAAGCCAGCTAATGGATTACAGCCACACAGCTGCCATTTGTTTCAGCATGAGTTGTGTTTCTCATTATTTCAGTCAGGTCTCAAACATTTTCTCCCCAGTTTATATTGTCTAGCTGGAACAATCAGTGTGGGTTACACAAGAAACCAGCTGAGGTGGAGTTTTTCATGTGGTCAGTTCAGACTAAAAGTTCATTAAAGCCATTGTCACATTTGATATTTAAATCTTTGAGTAGAGAATTTGGCCCATCAATGTCTCAAGACACCTAAGTTATATCCTACTTGATCTCAGATATGGACATACTTTTTTTTTAGACTCATTCTATAGCACAGTGTAATGTTTAAAGGACACTTCTCTTTCTGCTTTTGTTCTCCTAAAAAAAATGACTGGTCATATGTATTAACATATACAAAATTACTGATTAACCCTACCTCTTCTAATTAAAAATAACAGTGAGGCTCTTAAGGTGTAGGTACTTCTTTTCCACTACATTAGTCCCATATCCAATATTGGCTGTAGAGCATCTGGGTTTTCTATTATGTCACACGATTAAAGAAAGGAGAGGAAAACAGTGTAATGTTGATTTTGGGGATGGTGTTAATTGTTAATTAGAAGTTTAAAGTTAAGAACAGATTACTCTCATATCTTCAAGTGAGGTAGTGATAAAAGTAAAGTCTATTCCACCACTGATCAGCTGTTCTGTCCTTAGAAGAGAGGACTGAAGTCTGGTTTCATGCATCACCCTCTGACAATTGCATGCATGTAAAGATAAACTTTTCACCTCTAATCCAATACATTTGACTTGGCAGTGGCATGAACTGACAAAATCAGAACACTGTCTAATTAATATAAAAATTTCTTCAAAATTCCCAGGTAACTGATTTTCCAACACATTATACAGAAAAATTATGAAATATCAGATCTAGCCCTACAAAATCAGGGGGTATTCCCTGAGTGATCTGGTTGGTGTCTCTTGCAGTTATGCATAGGAAGATGGGCAGAGAATTTCAATGGGAGAAAAAAGCCTCATTGATAACAAATTAATACATTTTTAGAAGGTTTTATAAAGACCTGGTATTTCAGGCAAATATATATATTGGCTTTAATTTGGAGTCTTGTCTCTGTGATGCTGTAGGTTTTTTTCTTCATGGCAAATCACATGCAGTTTACATTCCACAAGGTTTGAGCTTTATTTCACAGTTCCCTGCTGTGTGTCTTCAGGGACTTGCACTAACTTGAAAGATAAACTTGAACATTGGAGCTTGAATAAAAGAATGAGTTTGGCCAGAATATGGTACATAACAAGTGCTGGGGTTTTGGTTTTGACTTTGGCAGGAAGAAGAAACATCCCAGAATCTGGCCTGGTGATAAGTGACACGTGTTAAATACAGCAAACAGTGACAGCAGGATATTTTATCTTTGTCATTGCTACATGAATAGAAATTGCATGGGAAAGTTTATTTTCCACATAAAGAAGTTTGTTTCCATAGAGAAACTCCTGTCCAAGTACCACTGTTTGTAAATGTGTATTTATGTGACAATGCTATAGCACAGCCAGTTTCCACTTTGACAGCATGAGCTTGTCCTGCTCAGACGCCTCTTTCAAGTCAGTCGCACAGATTCCCATTTACCTCAGTGGGAGCTGGACTGAGCTGTACAGAAAGTGAAAGGATGAGTCAAATCCATCTTTTTTGCCAAAAAGGAGGGACCAAACTCTTACCCTTGGTAACACCTGCCTGCCTCACCTGCTCTTTGCTGTGTGCAGCTATTCCTGCTGATGCCCGAGGTACCATACAGAGGTAACTGAAGTCAGGATTTGAGCCCTCTCTGTGTTCACATGGCAGACACCTGCATGTGTCCCAAAGAATGTAGTGTGAAATGCACTGTAAATAGTTTTAATATACATTCCTATTAATAAAAATCTTACTCACAGTCACTAGTCACTGAGTTTGTCCACTTGTATTCTTTTATCTTTCAAAAAAAATTGAACAAATATATAGTTTCTGGGCACAGTATTTTTGTACTAGTTTGAGGGATTTCTGTGTATATTATGTTTTGCCTTTAAGCAGTATTAAATTCTTCTGAATGTTATGTGTTCTTGCTTGCTTCTGTCCTATGACTTGGTAGAGTAAAGCTAATTACATAAGAGAATAATTATCCCTATTTACTGTATAGCTGATATAGAATACAGAGTCAGATTATTTTCTATGGTCAGACTGCTGCTTATTACTTATTTCCTCATTCTTCTCTTTGTACCGTTTTCATGCTTTTTAAAATAAAAAGGACTACATCAAATTTTACTGTTTGTTATTTAATATACTTTTAAGTAGTACTGAGATCAGCCAGTGGTGAAGTAGTTCTGGTTTAAAAGCAGCAAAAAATAATTCAGTGCTGTTAACCACTAGAGAGCACTGGAGCTGCAGTTACTGGGAGCTGGCAGAAACCAGTTTTATTGGAGAAGCAGAACCAGCAAATAAAACAGCCACACAGAGGTATCCTCATCCTCTGCCCCCCAAATATCAATTCCTGGGGTAGCATGCAAAAGAGATGGAAATATTCAACCCAGTGACTTCAAGCAAAACTGTGAAAAAAATTATTTTTGACAACAAAAGCCTCATCCTGTGCAAACTGCTGGTCCTAGAAGTAATTCCAGACCAGTGGGCTTCCTGGCAATTCCTGATCTTTGCCTATTAGGTTCTGCACAGCAACACTTCTGGCTGGACTTTTTTTAGCTCTAGGCAAAACCAAGAAGTATGTCCATCCCTGACAAACAGCAGGCTCATTGAAAAAGTTATGAAGGGCCAGATTTAGTTCAGCACAAAACACCAGCACTGTTGGCTTGAACCAGCTGCAATTTATGAATGCAACTGCACAACTGGCTGTGTATATTGACATCCCTCAGGTAACCATTTGTGCTGGGATTGCAGCCTCTCCAGCTGCTCCCAGTGTGGCCGTGCTCCTGCTCAGTCCTGGGCTGCTCAATGTTTGAATTCACTTCTGGGAAGTGTCATGGATTTCAACAGGAGTGCTGGAATACACTTCTTACCCAGAATATAACCTTGAGAGGGCATTTTTATTGAAGAGGTGAAGGAATGTTACACTTGGTCTTTCACTTCTTGCACAACAGCGACGCCTTTTTAACAAATGCAAAAGACAATGGCTCTTTCCTCCAGCCATATGTTCAGTAAGAGTGGTGACAGCTATTGCTGACATGCATTCCACATTCCCATCAAATCTCACTCTTTAAGATTTTTAGGAAATAATTCACATGAGTGGGTTTGTTCCAGTAGTGAACTTTCAGGACAGATGTATGGAATCTGACAGTCACTGAGTTTCTCAGCCCTTCAGAGAAGAGCAGCATTTCTTAGCACATACAGAACCTTAGAACAATTTCAGTTGAAAAATACCACCTGTTCTGAGTATGTACTATCAAGGAAAGATAAAATCCTCTTTTGTAATGAAATACAAGGTTAATCAATTCAGCCATAGCCTGTTACTGCCCACCCAGTGGTTTGTAATGGTTGATAAGCAGCTGAAAAATCTGTATTTTATGCAGGTTTCTTTTGTTTAATACCATTAAAAACAAGGACTAAACCCCATGGTTATATCATACCACTGGTTTACATATACTTTCACATAGAGGCATTCAGAATCCTTTTACTGTAATAGTTAATCAGGTCACTGGCAATTTATTATATATACAGCTTCTTAATGGAAGGAAAGTTCATTTTACAGATAAGTGGAGGGGGGAATTTGATCAAGGTCACACAGAAAGTCCATTTCTGTGTTGGAAAGAGAACCAAGTTCTGAGTGTCTCTTCTGCTATTATGTGAGACACAAAGAATGTTTTATCTGAAACCATCTTTTCCTTCTGCATATGCAAATATTTAAAATATCCGAGCCATAAAGGGTGCTCTCTTGCTATTATGCTGAGCTCAGAAGAACTCTGAAACTCACTGTTTTACAGATGAGCTCAGACTCAAGTCACTAATCCAGATAATCACAATAATCCCTGGTGGAGTTTGGAGCTATATCATAACCAAGAGCAAAAGTGTACAATAAGCAAAAAGCTGTGTTGAAATGAGCTAAAAGTGCAGTTTAGATTCTGGAGAAACTGAAATGACTGATGCAGACTTTCAGTACTGCACATTGTGAGCTCATTGGACTATAACTCAACCCCACCCTTTGATTACATTTCATCTTCTGAACAAAAAGGAACTGGAGAATATAGGAAAAGAATATTCAGATATGAATTTAAAAACCCTAGATAAGCCTGACACAAAGCCCTGAGGGACAGCTGGTATTTCAGTTTCTATGTAGGAAGTGAGAACTGCCACTAATACTCAGAGATTCATACAACCTTTTCTGGAGAAGCACACATTTTTATTGGCAGTTGTTCACTGTCATCCTTTTTTCATTGAAACAAGACCAGATTCTACTATTTTAGGTTATCCTAGGATTCATTTTCACATGCAGTAATGGACGAAGTAAATACCAGGGGTGTTACTGCTCTAAGAAAATCCTAAATTTTCCTTCTAAATGTTTTTTACCCAGATCTTATTAGCTCAGGCACTCCAGTTCTCTCAATAAACAACTCTCAAAACCATTGCAGTACATTACACAGGAGTTAAAAAGGGATGCACATGGTCAGTCAAGGGTAAGTTTTAAGACCCACAGCCCACTACCAACTAATCAGATAAATGGATCTATACTCACTGGAAATTTCTAAGCAATCTTCCAATGCTGAATCCTCATGTTGAACAGATTGCACGTTAGCAGCATCCATGAGATTCTCCCTGGGCCAAAACAAAACTAGAAATGTAGCAAACAGGTAGCTGGAGTAGGACAAAATGTAGCCCAAGAACTGATCTAATCCAGCAGCAATACAAGCCCTAATTGCAATATGTGCTTTGAAATGATTTATCCAAGAGCTGGCACTAGTCAGGCTCCACAAGCTGCTCGTTGCTGGCCACCCAGGGTTGTGCTGAGCTGACTTTACTGCCATAGAATGATCTGTTTACCATATTGATATA
>JAWWLZ010000139.1:3046504-3057488 GCA_035041345.1 Poliocrania exsul | reverse complement strand
TTTCTGTGCTCTAAACTGTGCCTTAAAGGTTGTGTAAGACAAGACGGACTGTGCGTTTGTAATTAGTGCCTGAAGGGTTGTTCAGAAGAATGCACTGCTTGAATAAAATCCACTGAAAGGACACTCTGCAGCTTGGCTCAGAATAAAACCCTGCTCTTGCCTCGACTGAACTTGTAACTCAGACCTGTTCCCTCTACAGCTGAAACTTAGCCAGCTGTTTTACTTCCAAAAAGTCAGTCATAAGGGGTTGATGCTGTTTGGGTTTCTGTTGTATTCTTCTCTCCTTCTTTACCTTCAGCAGTTACTGAGCCTCCTCAGGGTCAGTATTTTTATATAGGTATATTTAGAGTAAACTTTGTATCTGGTCAGGTTTTGGAGAAGAGAGTCCTTCCACTTATGGCTGAAGGGGGTTGTTTTCTTCAGTATTTTTTCCTTTAGGAATACTTCCTAATTCTGAGAAGTACCATTCATGGTTGGGTTGGGTTTTGGTGTTTATTTTCAGAAATAAAAATGACAACTAGATTGGAGAGATTTTGGAGTGTAGAGTGTTTTGGTGTTTCCTGACACTTTAAATGAAAATGGGCTACTATACTGGGATTGGGGATGCAAAAGTGGGCATTCTTTCCTTTGATTTTTCAGTCACTGTTAAAGGAAATTCTGCTTTTCACCAAATATGTGGGATTATGGTATTAAAAGTGCTTTATGCATTTCGTGGATATTAAAAAAATTTAATCTATTTAACAGCTTTATAAACAAATACTTCAGAAGATTAACTTTACTGTTCAAAAAAGGTAATTCAATCACCCTCTCTGCAAAAACTTTCAACCATCAACAGTACTCATATCTGGCATTTTACAAATGTGGTTCTGGAAAGCCAACTCTTTTTTTTAAATGTGGAGTACAAAAAGCACAGATGACAAAGACTTTATAAATTTTTATCTTGATATTTTGAACAAGCAGAACTTTGCAAGAAAATAATTCTAAAGACTGAAAAATATATTAATTACAAGACTTGTTAATATCTTTACTGTTACAAAAATTGTCTAGGCTCTTATACAAATCTATAGCTGGGAGGGGACATTTATAAAAAAATAAATAGGCACCCTAGGTAAGTTAAAACGAGTTATCACATATTAGTTAGCAAATATTACATACATACATACATGGAGTGCAGAGTCAAATATAAAAACAAAGGTGCCTGGATTAGCTATGTATGATAATTAAATACCTGGTAAACATGGGCCACAGAGAGGGTTGTCTGGTAAGATTGTTTCAAGCCAAGCAAGGAGACTGGAGAACATCTAAATCACTGCAGCTACTTCAGAGAGGGACTTACCAGTTGTGCTTCCTGGGAGCCAGTTCATTGGTATCAGCAATGGGCATTCATAGTGCTCCTGGTGCAGGAATAGCAACATTGCTAGGCATGTTTACAAATAAGTGTTCTAACATCATTCACAGTTGTTGTTGCTGTGCTATTCATACATAAAAATACTGTCATTTCAAATACAAGGTTTTTTGTTTCTGTTGCAAAACATTTTACAAATTATACATTATTTACAAATTCCAATATTCTTGGTTTTTTTACACAAGTATTAGAAGACAGCTGTACTTCACTGGCTATGTATATTATGTAACATGGCTAGATGAACTAGAAAAGTTTAATTTACAGCTTCTGAAATCTCTCTCAAAAATATTACAATAGGAATCACCCGAGTTCTTACACTTTTAGTGTTCTTCTGTATTCACCTGATTTTCTTACAAAAGGATCACTTTTTGTTTACTAGCAGCCATACCTAAACATGCATAGTATTTTCACTATAAATTCTTGAATTCATTTTTTTTCCAAGTGCTACAACTAATTGTTATCAAGAAGGTAGAAATAAGGTTAATCTGAGATACCTGGATTGTTGCATATATATAATGTTCCAGTTCTACTGTAAGTTGCATGGAATCTGAAAGAAAAAATTCTGACCTTGCCACAGAATAACCAAAACTAATGTTTTAACTGTTTACCTTGGGTAATTGTGCTAAACAAAGCCAACATTTGGCTGAAGCTCTGAAACTCATGTACACAGGGTTATAAACATAAAAAAAAGCCTCTCTGACTTAACAGTGCAAGAATAAGCAAGAGTGTTCATTATGCATATTTAACCTTGTTGCATTATTTTTGTAACTAAAAGGCATTGAATTTTAGGTATAATCAGCAGCACCCCAAGTTAACACTGTAATGTGAATAATGGAAAAATTCAGCCAATTTGGATCGTGTCAGGCTTTGCTGATGTTGCCTCAGCACATGTTAGTCAGTCCTGTGCGCTGGTTTAACTAACCAAATAAAAGCCAAATAAATCCTCCTCTTTGTTACTGAGATTAGTCAGGTTCACAAAAGACAAGGTAAATGCCAGAGCTGCCAAAACTGTAGGCAGAGTGAGAGAGCAGGGAAGAGGGAACATCTTTCCATGCCCCTCAGCCACCACAGTCTGAGTGGCTGCACATTCAGCCTGATCTGCTAATGCAGACCATACCCACTTGTGGGGTTGTTCCAAATGAGGAAGCACATCAGTAAAAAAAAAAAAAAAAAATCATATGTGTGATCCCCATGAACTGCATCTCAAAATGCCAAGCTGAAAAGAAAGGAAGTCTAATAAATAGCAGCATTGACTTTGCTTGCAGCTGGAGGATAAGTCAGAACTGAACACAACTTTGTCTAAAACCCTACAAAACTAATCTTTCATAGTTGCATGATAACTATATTTAAAATCAGCATCCTATTCTGTTATATTGGTTTGTAACTTATGTGGTTAAATTTAATAAGTTAAAGTATATAGCATACAGGGTGAACAAAATCTGATAAATGTGTTTAAAAAATGTACACTAACAGAGCAGGTGCATTAATAGGACAGTATTACTGCAGCTTACTTCAATTCCCTTTGAAAGTCTCACTTAACACTTGCAAACCAGGACGGTTTTTAAAGAATTATTAAGGCTTTTCAAATAAAAAATAAATCCTCTGGGTAAACTTGTATTAAAGACACTTGAAGGTTTGTGAAAGCACAGACTCTCAGAGAAGTCAACTGAAAAAAACAGTGTCATCTCCTGCTACCTCTCAGGACAATTAATGCTCTATTATGACTACATTTACTGCATTTTATGTGGTAGTATGTTTATCCCTTTTGTTAGTCTAAGTATGTAGTGACCACAATCTGAAGGAGCACTTCTTAAACTGCAACTAATTAAATCTTCTTACAGAATTAGTAACATCCAGTTGATCCTGCTGCTGTAAGATGTGTACACCCCAAGGGACCGTGTTTATACAAACTGTAGAAGACAAGCTGAGTAACAGAGGTAAGCATTAAGGCAAGTAGAGTAACAAATCAAAGAACCACAAGTTTAGCACCTCTTTTCTGTTCGCCTCTAATTTGCATATTCATCTGAACAGTCGTGACTGCCCCGCAGAGTACAGTCAGCTGGGTACCTGGTTATCCCACACACAGAGCCAAGCTCTGTGCCTGTTTACAGACTACACCAAATGCAAAGTCAGATCCAGGTGTGGGGGTTTATGGATCTATCGGCTGCAGTGTATGCCTTCTGCATTTGCCTTGTACCTCTGCTCGGGTGCGGGATGCCTGGGCTCAAGGGTGGCATGGTATGTAGCAGTCAGTTCTACTCCAGCTGCTGGAGGCTGCTTCTCCTTGGGGAAGCTCCCACTCTCTGTGAAGTACAGCTTGGGCCTCTGGTGGTACTTCATCCTGTATGTGTCAGTCATGCAGCTGTCTACTGAGAAGTAGGTCGTTAGGGATACGCTGTCATTCCCGTCCACATAGCCGGGATTCGGTCCCGTGTGACGGGATCCTTTCTTTAACAAGTTCTCAGACACGGTCCAAAAGTCATTAACTGATAAGCGAGGTGGAGAATCCGGTTTGTGGACAAACAGCTCGTTCCCTGGGAAGGGCTCTTTAAGCCTCTGTTCAGGTGGGAGCACACTTGGTTCTGGTGCAGGTTTTGGAGGTGCACCTGTTTGCCTCACCAGTGGATTGGTTTGCAACGCTTCCGTTGATTTTACATCTGCTGCCGAGTTACTGTCTGGGCCCGGCAAAGTGTTCAGAGCGTATTTCTTGGGTGGCAGAGGGGGAGGAACGTTCTGGTACACGGCTTCAGGCACCCACAGGGTGTCCACCCTGCGCAGCGGGTGCCCAGCGTGCTCGGCGGGAGGGGCGGGAAGCACCACGGGCCTTTGCGACAGGGACTGTGGCACACAGGGCACCAACCCCACCTTGGGACCGAGCGTTCTTGTGTGGTGAGACTGCGGCTGGGCAGGGGGGGCAAAGTCACTGTGCAGCAGCTTCCTGCCACAGGCGTTGTCCGTGTAGGGGTGGGACACACCATCAGGACAAAATGCTGCCACGTTCACCTTCTCAAACCTGTCTGGGGGAAGCCACTCTGAGGGATTCTGCTCATTTGCCTTGTTCCTGCTTTCTGACTTCACAATGTCTTTGACAACTGGCTGGAGAGCTGATGATGGGAAAAATTTCCTGTTGGTCTCAGGCATTTCAACTCTAAAATACAAAACCACACAAGATGTGAGTATCCCTGAACACATACAAAGAGGTTCAAATAAACCAAGGATGCTTTCAAAGACAGTCTTGGTAAAACTGCTTAAATATTCAAACTCACAAGAATAGATGAGATCTAGTACAGCCATGTGATTAAAACTTGTAATAAATTACTGCAAGGTTTCTTTCATTTGAAATGTAAAGTGCCCCCTCCCAAAATCTCTGCAAGAGATGCAAGGTAAGATAAATCCCTCCAACATGCAGGATTATCTCATACAGGACCTCTGCTCTCTTCTAAGCATCCTTGTGACTCTCATACATCCACTTTTCAAATACTGGATGTTACTGTTGCCTGCTAAATTTGTGGTTAGAGTCTTGGTTGCCAAAAATATTCAATACCTTAACTTTGCAATGCTTAATACTGATTATTGTAACATAACAGAATTCAGTGTTTCTTAAACTATTACAGAGTAAATGAGTGGCAGTATTAGTTACCTCTTCACTGGAGGACTGGGCACCTGCAAATGTAATTCTGTTGGGAAACCAACATGAGGTCTGTAATTAACTTCAGAATTGGTCTGGTCTTTCCTCAAATCTGGGGGTAGAAAAAAAAATCAAAATAAGCAGATACACAATCCAATTCCTTCTTTGTAATTCCTCAGAGGATACAAAAAACAAACAAAACACAAACCAGAACAATTAATCCCTTTCAAGATTTGAGATTGTCTTCAAAATGGCTGTTTTGATCAAATCTGTCACAGGTGGTCAAGATCTTACCTGAATTCTAAATAACTTGGAAGAAATTTTCTGGTTTTTTTTGTTACCAGAAAGTAGGTTATTATCACAATATTGAAGTCCTATAGACACACTTTCAACATCACCTTAATATTTAATCTTCCTAAAGCACATTCTCAAAAGCAGCTTTTTACAAAAACATGCTTATTCCAACATCCAAAGTAATTTAAATTACAAAATAAAAGCTACTGATGAATTCTGAAATTTCCCATCATGTAATAATAATAAAATTGAATGAATGTAGAGACTGGGCATGTTTTAGGGTTTGGGTTTTTTTTGTATGTGGGTTTAAAGAAATACATTCTTTGAAACAATTAAAACCTTAGAGCAAGACTGCTCAGCTTGTAGAGATGCTGAGCAGAGCTCACTGTCACTGCAGTGCCCCAAACACACCACTGAGGGCCTGGGCACTTCTGCACTCCCACTCCAGAAGCTCTTTTTACTCACAGGCAAAGAATCATTCCCTGAAAATATACAATTTATGAACAAGCAGCTCCTACTGAACAGCAAATAAAGGAAGCATTGAAGTATTTGTGTCAACACTACACAGAGTGACACTCTTGGCAAGTGACAAGCGACAGTCTGTTTGTTTAGGGATAGATACTGTAAGTCATCCTAAAGCAGTGATTAGTCCATTATAATCAGTCACCTGCTCTGAAGCCATTCAAAGGAAGGGATTATTATTATTATAGTGTATTTATTTTGTCTGTGTATAGACTAGACTCATAACTACACACCTGTTTCACTTGTTACTTCCCAAAGTTTAAGTTTTAAAAGTCTTGAAACTTTTGATATGTGAACATACAAGTGAAAAGTCCAACAAAAGAACAGAACGAAACTAAAACCTCTGGGTAATACTTGTTTTGAGGGTCTGCCCTGACTTTAAATGATGAAAGACTAAAGACAAAATCTCTGAGCAAGAACAGGTATGAGAGGCTAAACCAGCATAACAGCCCAAGAGACAAAGCCCCTCTATGGCTTTCCTCCAAGTCTTGTAATTGAAAAAAGAAATGAATTAAAAATCTTGCACGATAAACAATACCACAGCCTTAGAAATAGAAAAATAATATTATTGGTTGAGCCTGTGTGCCACTGACAAGGGGACAAGTAATTAACCCGAAAGAAAGGCAAAAAGTGCTGCACTGAGCCACAGAGCCAACCAAACACGGAGCTAATAGTGAGGGAACACTGGGAGGAGAAATCGCCTGTACCTGCTGCAGGTGGCGATGTTTCCGCGGGCGGGAGGCAGCAGCAGAGGCAGGGGCTGTGCCAGCGGAATTCCTGCCGCCTAAAATAGCCCTGTCACTGCCCTCCTGCTGACAGCACGGCCATGCACGGCTAAAACCAGGCGCCGGCTCCACCGGGAATTTTGGCTCCACGTTCTCTGCAAACCTAAATATGGGCCGCTGGACCCGACATATCCTTATCAATGGGGCGCGAGGAGCTGAGCAAGAAACGGGAGGAAACTCTTCCATGAGGGGCAAACCCGCCTGCTTTGTTAGGTTTATGAACACACCTGTTTTCACGTCTGAGCAGTCAGGCCAGATTTTCATCCATTCTACAGCCCACAGGTAGAACAGGACTTATCCATTTGGACATACAGAATGTGCAATAATCTGAAAAGTCCATTTTATTGTGGGGAAAAAACCCCAAATGAACATAAATACAAAAACCCCACAAAAACCTTCCACCTAAAACTCAACTCCACATTCCATTCAATTTCCTTCTAATGCATTTTTCCTCCATGTTTCCTGGAGGGTTTTAGTTTTTTCCCTACAAAAAAACTTTTTCTGTACCTTACCTTTTTAAAAATATTTTTTTAAAGTTGCCAATAAAACCACCAAATTGCACTACTTTTGTAACACATTGTGGCAAATTCCTCTCTTAAACCCAGATATTTTCTCAATTAAGTTGAAATGACAGGCAAACTTATGGGAAGCTTTGGAAACGTGCAACAAGAACATAATCTGAGTCAAGAAGGTCAACACATTATAACTTGTCCAAAATAGAACATTGTTTTTCAGAAATTGTGACAAATCTTCAGAAAAAAAAAAGAAAAAGAAATCCTGATATTCAAGAAACTCTACTTTTGGAACAACATTCACTTGGCAAAACCTTTCATATGTATCTTTATCATTTAAAGACATTGCAGAAAAGCATTTATGTTTCTGTTTCATGTTAAGTACACTAAATAGCAACAAGCTTTAATTCTCTGCTCAGTTCTTCAAACTCTATTCACATACACTGCACCACAAGAACTGGATTTCCTTAAGTAGACTTGCATATTTTAAATTATTACTATAAATGTATGGTTTTCCTAAGCAAATGAGTTGTGTTTTCAGAATTATAGTTGGTTTGTGGGGCTTTCTGAAGTGACAAATAAACAAAGGCACTTTGGATTCTTCTTTGCTCACTCACCAGAGCTTCAGAATGATTCTAGATGTCAGTTGGAGTTGTCTCATGCTATTGAACTGAATAATTAATGTGAAAACCATTAAAGTTATAGTCATCTTCCTTCAATTTGAAGAATGGGAGACTGGAAATCTTACCCTCATGCTGCTCATGTCCCATGTTCTTTATAAACAAACAAACAAAAAAAAATTCACCTCCTCAGTTCATCAAGTTCAAATATCATAAACACGTAGTCATTAATACGAATTATGGATGCTACATCTGCTTATTTGCATTTTCCTGCCAAAATCTGACCACACAAATTAGGGTTTGGCCTTGGGGGGACCTTTGCTTCAGCAAAATTATCAACTGCTTAATGCCAGTGTAAGCAGCAGCCATTTGATCTCACGACCACTCTGTGAGCCAGTGTGTCCATCTTTATAATGCTCTAACAATAAGTTTATAAGTCAGGGACAGAATTCCTGAACTGCTGAACAGTAGCCTTATTCAGCTCCAGCTAAAAGTGAGGAGCTGGAAAAGCAGTTACACAAATGGTGGGCAGAATTACAAGTCCAACATTATTTCCATAAGAAGTTTTCCACACAGAAAACCCACTCAGACATATTTTTTGGAGTTGCCATGACAGCCTAACAAAGATTTCTTACATTCCATTCCTCTCTCAGACAGGACTGGGCACTTTTTTTTCAAAGTCCTATTTTCTAGCAGTCTGTTTGGTTCTTACCTACCAATCTATGTCTTGTTCATAACACTCAGAGATAAAACATAGGCAGTACAACTGACACCTGTCAATGACTAATGTTGTTCTTGCTAAAGGTATCCTGACACGCTTTTAAAACTGAGACTAAAGAAATCTTTAATCCCACACACATGTGAAATTATCAAATTGCTCAGATTATCTTTTCTGTCCATTAATCTGTTCCACTGAAAGTATTGTTTTCCAAAACTTGCACAATGAGATCTTCACAACTGACTTAAAGACACACCTTTTTTGTTACAAAGCTATTCCAAAGTGAGTTACTGAATTGAAATAACTGATTAGATGGGACCCTACCATCAATTTTTTATGGTAACTCTGAGGATCACCTGCAATCACTACACTTTAAAAATGCACAATGAACATTGAGAGCTTTAAGTAAACTTATGTACTGTCTCCAGAGGGCACTCATTGCAAGCTCAGCCATTGTTTTAACCCACCTATTTTTCATGCCAACAGAGTCCTTTATGTGTTTTTCAGTGGTGTTTTTTTCTATTTTTCCCACCTAAGTGTGTTTGATAAGAAAGGTGCAGTACAGAACTAAAGCAGAGTAAATGTCACACAAAACCAGACCTTTGCATTCCATGCAACTCAGTTTTGGGTTGGGTTTTTTTGTTTTTTGCTTGCCAAAATTGGCAAACACCTAATTAGTTCTCTTTCTACAACCAAAAAATGGATTAGAATAAGGATAGAAAACATAGAAGTGGCATGGGAACACCCCCCACTTTAAGTCTTAGGAGAAACTACACCATACTATACATTATTTGGAATGAAGTATGATATCTATAAAAGTCAAACGTTTCCTGAGGAAGTGGCCTAATATTTATTGCCCCTCTTTGTACAAGCACCCTTCCATTGTTTCAGCACCAGCAGATAATGATTTTGGCTGGCCTCATACTGACCTATAATATTTATATGCCAAGGCATTTATCAACTTTATAAAACCCCAGCAGACATATTAGTATGTAAAAGGAAGTAGACTTCCTTATTACAAGTGTTTCTTCCTGATACTGCTTCATATCTTGAAGGAAAACAAATGGTACCACAGTTCACCCAGACATTAAAAAAAGAAAAAAGTCTTCTGTAGCATCCACCAAGAAAAGTTCATGGAAATGCTTTGGGGGAACACACAGGGAGCAAACAAAACTACCATGTTTTTGTGTTTGAGTTTTTTTGGGGGCAGATGAGGGAAGAGACACACTTGCCACAAACACCCCAAAACCAAAACAACAACAAAGAAAGGATATGAACACTTTTCATCTTCATCCATCAGTATAACTCACTGAAAAGCTTTAACAAAATTTATATTTCACTGTGCAGGAAAAACACCCACAAAACATATTTCCTTTGCCATTTTCAAGAATACAGAACACACAGACCATGATGAGTCAGTAAGAGAGATCTCTGCTGAAAATAAGTATATAAAAACCCCTTCCATCATGGTAAAAACAGCCACAAATTCCATGCCAATTTTCTTCTAATCCACTGAAATACAGCCAACCTGTATACAGCCTAAGTGAAATATAGCCTACCTTTGAAATATTTGGTTATTGCTTGTTAAAAAAAGCAGTAAATAGTCTGTACAGTTTTTAATTTTGTGACATACAAAGTCATTAAATTAATTCATGCAGCAAAATGACAAAACACAAAAGGCTAATCAGAAATCTGTCCATCTAGTGTCAATATTAGTGAGTATTCAAATTCTGGTACACCTGCAATGTTTTTTGAGACCTTCACCTTTACAGGAGTTCTTACCATGGAAGTTCCTGTTCTGCTGGGGTGCCAAATGTAACACATGGTCAGCTTTTTTGGTTGACAAGTTCTGTTCGCTGTAAAAGAAGCAGAGAGGTCATTTGAGCGCTGCTGTAACGCTGCTCCCACACGGGACAGGCTGTGCTGATCCACAGACATTTAGGATGACCTGAATCTTTTACTGTGGGCAGACAAAAAGCACTGATTTTGCTTTGTTTTGGTTTCAGGATAACCCAAGACATTGCACTACAGAGGCTGCATTTTGTATGTTTTTACTAAAAAGTTTGTTTTGACAACTTGCCACAATACTCTATGGAATAGGTTCTACATTTTTGCATCTCCATTTAGAGAATCATGGAATGGTTTGGGTTGGAAGGGACCTTAAAGATCACCCAGTTCCAACCTCCTGCCATGGACAGGGACACCTTCCACTAGAGCAGGTTGCTCCAAGCCCTGTCCAGCCTGGCCTTGGACACTTCCAGGGATGGTGCATCCACAGCTTTTCCAGGCAACCTGTGCCAGGGCCTCACCATCCTCACAGCAAACAATTTCTTCCTAATATCTAATCTAAAGCTACTCTTTCAGTTTGAATCCATTCCCCCCTGTCGTACATGATCTTGTAAAAAGTCCCTCTCCATCTTTCTTGTAGGCTCCCTTCAGGTACTGTGGAAGGTTCCTGGTATTTGCCATTGTCTTTTCCTGTAAAATAACTTGTCATAAA
>JAWWLZ010000139.1:3023544-3039477 GCA_035041345.1 Poliocrania exsul | reverse complement strand
GCCATGATCTGGTAAAGGGATTGGAGTTGGACCAAGGGTTGGACTTGATGATCTCGGAGGTCTTTTCCAACCCAATCCATTCTATAATTCTGTGATTTTTTGCTCTACATCTTGCTTTTGAAATCCAAATGGTACTTCTGGACAGTATCTCAAAAACATGTTGTAACAAAGAAATGCACATTCCTTTTTAACACTTAACAGCACTGCTCTGGCATGCTTTGCACATTGTTGGGAGGGTGCATATAGAAAAGGGAGTAACAAGAACAAAAGCTCTTACCACAGGGCTGTGGTGGAAATGTAACGCACAAATTCCGTGAAAGGCAACGGATCCGAAGATGCTCCACAACTGCGACACACACACTGCAAAACCAAAAACATTTCTGTTTTTATTGACTCAGGACAGAGGAAGCAAGTTTTGTGCTGAAGCAATCAAAGGAAGGTCTGACCTGCTCATACAGCGTCATTGCAAACTTCTGGTGGGAAATACAGGACTTGGAAGTGCACATGTCTGTTTCACTGTTTGGCACTAAGTGAAAGTGAATCCTCTCCAGGATATTTTCCTAAAAAGAAGTACCAATGTAAATACAAAATGAACTGATAAAGTCAGAATACATGAGGAACATTACAGTTTAATACTCCCAGCTACTTCTCTTGGCACCACAAAGTACTGTGATTGCCCTGAGTCTGGCCCCTGAATCAGCATGGCCATTTCTTCCTCTTTTGCCTAAAATACCAGAGGTAATGGGAAGGGGTGAATCTATTCAGGTAGAGCAGGCAGCTGATCAGTTCAGGAGTCCAAATGCATTTTGATTAGATGGAACAGTAATAAGAGGCTCTCCTGCATGACTGCAATCCATTAACCTGACCGCAAGATCACAAACAGCTGCTTTCAGGAGTTCTCCACTGGATTTTCCTCTACATATGAAAATGCATCTGGCAGGAAGGAATTAATTTGTGGATACTTCCAAGGGGTGTCAAAGCTGAAGGTAAACAAAGCAGCAATCACATTTTCTGCCCCTCTAATCTGTGTCTGAAGGTCTGTGTTTTATGGGAACATTTTCATTGTCTGACCCAGGACCTCTTAGAAAGGTTTCTTTGCCAGATTTCTGTGCCATCTGGAATCATCTTTAATGACCACAATAATGGCTCCTGTTTTTCAATGAGACACTTAATAAAAGCAGAAAGGAACTACAGCAAGAGTCAGGAACTTCCAGTATCCGTTCGCTCTTGGGCAAGAAAATGGAAATCTCCTCTCCAGCAGAATTCAGTAAAGAGCTGGCAAGTTGTAATGGAATACATTTCAATAGCTGATGAGAGAATAGTTGGAGGAACAGACTATGTATTCAAATTCATAGGTGATGCTTCTCCTCAGGAGACAACCCATCTCTCCATTCAAAAATTTCCAAGACTGACTCAGGGTCCATCATCCTCACTGCCCTAAACTGGTGTAAAGAAGGTCAGTAGCATTACGTCACTTGAGCCTGGAGCCACCAAAACACCAGGCCAGCTTGGCATCAACTAACGCAATTCTGCTTAACTCCACGAAGAGCACTCACAAAGCATTCTGCTGCATCGTCCATGAATCCCAGCTGGAACCGCTGCTCATCCTTGAAGCTCTCGGCGAGGGCGTGTCTCATGTTGTCCGACGGGAGCGCCTTCTCCCGACTGTGCTGGAACTGGGAGAAGATTGCCTAGAAACAAACACAGCTGCTTAGCTTCATTACCCACTTGACTACACACCTCAGTTCTACACAGATACATCAGTTCCCGCATAAATATACAAAATATTTGTATTTATGATGTTTACAAACCTATGCAACTTCTAACATTACTGTTTTCTCTTCGAGTTACTGGGTTTCTGTGTTCTGTTACTGATTCCATGATAAGAAGTTACGCTTCCAACTGACCTTTGATCCAGCAGAACAACAACATAGGAGTATATAGAAGTGCAAATGATTGACCTGAGCTCCCAGAAGCAACACACCCCCTGGTCTGTAATTACACAGCTCTTTTAATTTGGCCATGGAATACCAGCTCATCCATATTTACAGCCGGTGTGTGTTTCTCAGGGCATAATGTAATACCACTCAGGTTAGTTGTACACCCATCATTCATTAAATAATGCAATATTTACATTACTACTTCAGAAGGGAGTGTATCTTTATTAAAATTATGGATATGCAAAACCCTCCCATACTCAGATGGAATGCTGATAATCCTCACTGTTAAATCTGCTCACTGCTGGACCAGTGCACACAATACAAGAGAACAGCCCAATATCTGCAGCTCCAGAACATGATAATTAATTGCACTTGATTTTTCCTTCATTTGGAAAGATTTGGCTGCCACTTTTCTTTTTGGCAGGGATACACACACAAGTGACCTCATCATTTAGCAAGTAAGGAAAGCTGATTTTGAAAGAACTGAAAGTTAAGAGCTACTAAATGAATTACATATTTTCAGGTATCAAAAGGTATACTCCACTGGCCAAAATTCAAGTTTAAGAGAGAAATGAAGAGAATAAGGGCAAAGCAAATCAGTAGAAGCCACGTAAAATATAAATAAAGATATGCATTCTTCACACAGGCTTCCTATGGTTAAAATCTGTCAGACAGAAGGCAAAGAGACAACAGATAAGCAAAGTTTCAGTGCTAACAAAAAGTAGTGTTTTAACCATGATGCATTCCAGGGTGTCTGTCAAATATCTAAAGTTCCCTCTTAAAACAAAAAGCATGGAAAATAATGACAAAAAGTTACAGTCACTATTTCCATGTAACCATTCAAAATGAAGGTTTTAACAGGTCTGAAAATACAAGTCAGCTCTGCTTTGAGAGCTTTTATCAATACTCATTTTGGCTGCAGGTAACTTTTGGCATGCAACAGAACCTTAGCTAAAAAAAAGAAGTTCAGATAAGCAGTTGGCAGACAGGTATGATCAGCCTAGTGGCATGCACAAAGTCCCACCCCACTGTTCTCCAAAAAAGAACAGAGCATATTTAATTCTTGAACACCACCAAAAGATTGAGCTGAGGTCAACTAGAATTTATTGACTATGCTTTTAGTTTATAGGAGAGGCTGATATAGATAAAATCTCCTTTACTGGTGAACAAGTAGGAAGGGATAAAATAGCCCAAGACCAAAAAGAAAAAACAAAACCAAAACAAAAAAATCACCCCACAAATCCCAACTAAAGTCACAAATAAGTTGCTGAAATGCATCCTCATCCAGCAGATCTCTTGTATGAAAATGCCCCAGGTTCTGAACACAGAACAAACAGAATTACTCAACCAGTATCTGTAAAGAGCCAAGAAAGCAAAACCAGTAGTGTACATAACAGCTGAGGACAGATCCTTCCAAATGAATTAACTGCAACGTTTTGAGCTCGGTACAGAGGCCAGGGAGTTGAAGATCACAACTATACTGTGAAAAAAATAACTAATTCCATTCTAACCAATTTCAGAACAGGCAGCAATACCACTTCTTATCAGTATTCTTGGGAATGCATCAAAAAAATAGGAAGATGTCAGTCTAGGCAATGCAGAACATTCAGGCACAGGAAGCCATCCAGAGAAATCACACAGGGGCACCATGGAGGAATCAATCCCTCAAGAACAGATACTTGAGAGAATAAAGAAAATTCCAAGTCCTGCATTGGAGCAGCTGAAGGTAAGTGCATTGCTTTGGGGGGTGGCTTAAAGTGATGCAAAACCTAAAGTAAAGCCACCACCCCAAGACAGAAACAGGATTTAATCTAAAAACACAGTTATGCCCCATTCTGGGTCAGCACTTTATGTACTGATAAGGTCCAGTGCCCACCACACAGAACAGGAGTTGCATCAAACCACTGGTGAAACAAACCCTCCCAATGAGTTCTGTAGAGTCAAGAGCTTGTAAAATGGTTGAGTAAAAGCCCCAGAAAGTTAATCTGAACATGCATAGTCTCAACCTCTTCAACTTGCTGGGTTTTTAAAATTAAACATTTTAACCAATGAAATAAAACAGCACCTTCTGGGAAAAAATATTTTTGGAAAAAGACAGGCACATTCCAAACTAGCTGTATGACACTGCAACATGATAAACACTAAAAATTACTGAAAAGATTACACAGAACATCAGATTATACACATCCTGAAGGAAATCTCACTGCAAACAGTTCTTGCCTAAAACACTCATTTAACTCCCTGAGGGGAAACTCTTTAATACTTGTCTTAGCTCTGCCTACAACTGAGCATCACCAAGAATCACTTCCTCAATGAAACGTTTTTCATTAGTGTTGTTCCTTTCAGCTCCCACCAGACAAGGGATTGCCAGTTCTTCGTCACTATGTCTACTGCCATATTTTGAAAGACAGTATAACTTGTTTGCACTGACAGAAGTTTTATGTTTCATCAGACTAGAATTTGTGTACTGTAAAATTATTTCTTTAAACACAAGAAAATATTTCTGTTATAAACATCTGTTACAAATATCCTTAAATCTAAACTGTTTCTTTACACAAGAACGACTTAGAGAGTCACCCAGGCATATGTTTGATACAGACACAATCTAATAAAAATAATTTAAATTATTTTCCCCTCATTTTTGAAAAATGGTACTTCCAGAATTTACTATTTACCTTTAGAGCACAAAATATGCAGGCATCTCCTTGACACACGTGTCCAGTTAAACCTCTTAAACTTCGTCGAAATATGTCAAGTTGCCATAAAACCTACAAAAATCAAGTTTCAGAGAAAGTAAGTCATGACTTCTGAAGGTTCTCCATTTAACACAACATACAGTAGTTGTTAATTTCTTTCTTAATTTCACATAATGCACTACTTAAACACCAATATTGCTGCAAGAATTATGGCCCTTCCCCTGTAGTTTGGTAAATTGTGGTGGTGGAAGTGCAAGTTTTGCATTCGCCACTTGAAATTTGGATCTCTTCTTTTTAAAGTACTTGAAACAAAGTACTTTGGAAAAAGGGCTGAAGTGCTCTCAGACAAACAAGCAGGGATTGCAGTCTTGTTACAGCTCTGCATAAGAGTTAAGTCTACACTACATTCTTACGGGCTCTGACTAAAGTGATTGCTGAAATGTATTTGTTTTTCCACTGATCAAAATAGCTCTGGTGCTTAAACAGGTCTGTTTCTTTTATTTGTGTAACTGCTCTGCATAAAGATAATATCAGCATGGCTACAATTCACTGCTTTCAGTATCTGGTGTCCCAGGCACACATGAAGTGAAGGAGTTCAGAAAGTAGCCTGCTAAAAAAAATAAATCCCCCAAAAATGAGTTTTCAAGATGCACAGTAACAGAACAGCTGCAAATCCAGGGGAAAAAATATCCTATCTATAAATATAAAAGCTCAAATGAATTGGGATGTGTTGGAAAAGCAAAGTCCAAAGCTCAGTTCTGAAGGTTGAACAGAGGTTAAGGGACAGAACGGAGCACGTTGCTCCTTGTGAAAGGGCAGGCACCAACCACCAGCCACTGTTTGTGATGCTGAGAGGTGGGAGGGTTGGCTGAAACTGTAAGTAAAGCTGCACAGGGTTTAATTTTAGGGGCACCCCAAGCGAAAATAGCAGAACTGCCAGGGAATATAGGTCATGCTGTTCCCATGGAGCACAAAACAGCAAACATTCCACGTTTTTATCTTAAACATATTTAGATACCATCACATACACACCACAGCTACACTCTCCTACCTCCTGTGTTTAAATCCATACCACTTTTAAGCCTTCCAGGATTTTTAGGAAGTCTGTACATCTGTTTGCCTCCTAAGTTTCCAAATACAAAGGACAGTTTGTCTGATATTCTGGATGCATGCAGATAAAATAACACCCTGTCGTTTTATGCAAAAATAAATATTTAACACTCTCAATTCCTTAAAATTAAATGCTGAGTAAAATTACTTCCACACACTCTGTTCTTGCTATAATTTCCACTTTTCTTTCCCCCACACACTTAGGAAAGTCTACAAAAAAGTGTTTAAAAAATGGACGGTTTTTTCTTACCTGAACAGCACTATTAAGAAAGCAGCTGTTTTGTCCAGGTTCATTTAATAAGCCTTTTGTAGGGGCCAGGGACAGTATACTTCCAGGCTGATAAACTTTTCCAAGGTTTCCCCCAGGTCTTCTTAGGAATTTCACCCATGCCATTATTTTTTACAGTTTATAATTGCAATGGTTATGCTTAAATATTTAAGGATATGATGAGTGCAAGGCAAAGAAGGTGGTTCTACAGGAGTGTTTCTACAGTCATGGCATTCCATTCAACTCTGTGCAATAGTCACCATTCATGGGTTTTAGTCCAATTTCCATGAGCAGCTTTCAAGCCATCGGTCAGGATCGGTGTCTCAGTAAAAATACAGCTAAACAAAGCTTTTAGCTCTCAGACTTAAAAAAAAAAATTAAAATAAAAGGTGTCCAGTTAAGGTTAAAACATGTTAAAAGTTGCTAGAATAAAAGTTCTTATTAAGCAAGTTGCACAGTAACTGACTTCTTCCAGGGATAGCAGTGAAGTATTACTATAAACCATGGGTTGTATTATGCCAGAAGTTTATATAATCACAAAAAAGGAAAGTTCTTGACAGGCATTATACTCCAGTTCTCTCGTTTCGTTCCATCTTCTTTTTACTTTTAACAGTGACCCATGAAATATATTCCAGTTTAGAAGACTCCATGTTTACTTCATTCTCTTTCCAGTGAACCTGAAATAAGAAAAAACCAGAAAATTTAAGGAAAAAAATCCAAAATGTTAAAAGACCTCCTAAATTAGAGAAGAGATCATGGCTAAAACAACCTCTTAATCTGCTGGTATACACAATAACCAGGGAAGAGGAGGAGAAAAAAACTGCCACACAAAAATCAGTTTCAAGGCAGAAAAAATAAATTATTTTATCAATCACAATAAGTTATCATCTAGCTTATTATACACCTTTAAAGAGTATGATAAAATAACTGTAAAGGTTCTTCTAACAACATGAAACATCTTATAAAAAGATCAGAAAAATACGTGAGTTATTCTAATTTGAATATCCAAGCATAATAAAAACTCCCAAGAAATAAATATTTTTATTCAACACTGGAAAACCTAAGCTGGTTTTAATTTCAGTGTCATGGGTGGATTCTCAGCTTTCAGCAGTTTGTACTACCTACTAAGCACTGCATAAAAACTAGGTCTTTAACCTAATTGCATTCTGAAAGCACTCAGAAAAACATTGCTAGTAGTGAAGGAAGAACATTCTGTTCACTGCCTCCAAAACCCATTCCAAGACTGTGGAATCCCAACAATAAGAGTTGTTCCTCTCATTGTTGAAGGCGCATGTTTAAGGTTAAGTGATTCCATACCCAGAACATCCCCACGGCCACATGGAGAGCCCAACAACAATGGGTTATTCTGCCAGCTTGGCATTACTACATCACCCACATAAACATCTGAAGTCATGGCACAGAACAGAATACATTTACATAAACCAAAGCAATTAGGGTTGCATATGTGGGAAAGACAAAAAAAAAGGTGAAATTTGGCCTCACATTACAAGTGAGACATTCACTTTAGATATTACAAGCATACATGAAGCCTTGCACCCCTAAAACTATTCCCCTTTATTTAAAAGAAACATTGGCACTTGTCTGTATTATAAAAAAAAATAAATCAATATCTGGAACACAACCAAAAGTCTCTTTTGCCCCATGAATAATCAGATGGGTTTTGTTTGTTTACTGATGTTACTGTATCTCACCCGTAAGTAATTTGATTTAATAATACTGGAGATAGTAAGTGTGATTTGTGACTGCACTGAGCAAAGATTCTGAGATCTAACTGGAAACTGACCTTGACACAACATCATGCGACAATTTTGTTTTCTTTATGTTCACTTCAATAAACCCAGAAAGGGGAAGGAAAAAGAAATGTAGTGAATAAGTAGAAATACATACCAATTTCAGATCTTATTAGATCTGAAACTTATTAAGATCTTATTAGATCTGAAACATGCTGTTTGGGAAACAAGAGTTCTTCCAGAACTTGAGACAAAGAGCATTCACTCATTAAAATTTCCAGGAAGTTATTTTCTCTTGCATTTCAGAGATGCCCTAGACCAAACACTGCATGCACCAAGCATTGAGCTGTTGGGCTGGGGCTTGGGAAAAGTTATAATGATTCACTTAATAAAAAAATTGTTTCAGAACACATTCATTGTACAGTCTTAGTGCACAGAAGTTCCAATACCCTTTCTTTCCCCACTAAGACCCTTCAACAAAGACTGTGGTGCACCAGAGATGAGCCTTCCAATGGTGCCACAAGCAATGGGATTACCTTCCCATCACAGCCCCTCCCTAAGGTGAGAAAGTTTGTAGTCACATCTTGTTTTGAACTTCACATCTTTGATTGAACTTTGAGGTGAGTGGGATATGCACCACTGACTCCCATACCTCCAGTCAATACTCCACAGGAGTGTCATTAGGAACTGAAGATCTCTTACTTGGCTGTGGTAAGCCAGCCTTGCTGAGGGCACTGCAGCATTTATTTGCCACTGGGGTTTCACCAGTTCTTCTTAAGTTCCTGACAAAGGTGTGAGTAACTCAGGATAGACCAGAAGTGAGTTGTGGCTCATCCCTGGAAGTGTCCACGGCCAGGCTGGATGGGGTTCTGAGCCCCCTGGGCCAGTGGAAGGTGACCCTGCCCATGGCAGGGGGCTTGGAACAACATGATCCTCAAAGTCCCTTCCACCCCAAGCCATTCAGTGATACCAGGTGTTCCACAGGTGCAATCTTTCAGCAGAACAATTACTTCACACAGTGCTACTGACACTCTCCATGAGATTTTTAGCAGCTGAGAGTTAAAGAAATATTCTTGCCCTTCAGACCAAAGGAACTGATTCTGTCAACTCTTCTCAACCAAAGACACTAAACAAGGGCTATGGGCTCTCCAACCAATGTCTATTTACCAGCCTAAGTTCTTTTACCTTGCCCAGTTTCACTCATTGTTCTTCAGTCATCAATGATCTCACCAAGCACCTGGCTGCCCTGAGTTGCACAGCCCTACAGAACAGAATACGTGCCTGTCACAACCTCCTGGCACTTGCCTTTACAGCTTCCAGAATAACAAATGCACTTGTCAGCAAAACTGCACGTTCTCACCTGCTGTGCTGGTACAGCCCCGAGTGTACCCCTGGCTGCCACAGACTGCTCAGTGGAAGAAGCAGTGTCACTCAAGAGGCTTAGAAAGCAGTGCAGTTGCTATTTTACCAAAAAAAAAAAAATCACTTGCTATGAGCATATTTGGGTTTAAGCATCTTTGATATCCATTTAGATAAAACCAGTGAGACAAGCAGTTGGTTCTGTGAACACTGGAACTACTAATGCCTGGGGTCCCCATAATTTTGTGTCTCAAGGCTGAGTTCTCAGTTTTCTCCCAGCTCTGCTCCTCACATCTTACAGGGTCTCCTTCTTCCAGCCAGCTGCCTCTTTTCACGCACTTTGTAAGTACATAATCATCTTTAAGGCTTCTATCCCTTCCCTCAAATTGGGTGGAAACCTGCCAGTGGGTTCAGCAGCAGCTGACTGCTTGTGTCTCTGAAATTTGGCTGAAGAATTGTTATTTACATCTTCTCAGCCTCACTTTGCAACTGCTCTCAGTGTGTTGCATAATTGCCCAATAGCAAAGCCTCCCCGTGCCCAGTGCTGGGGTCACTCTGCAGCCACTCAGCTTTTGCCTCTGCTTGCAGCTCACGCCCGTGTGCCGAGCCTGGCAAGCCACCCAAGAGTCTGACAACTCTGCTAAACCAACTTCTAACTGATACAACTCAGGAATTTAGACATGAGACAACAAAACTTGTGAGGGAAGAGTGATTAAATCTATTACAAGGGAGTAAAGTTATGACGGGAAACCACAGAGCACTCTGCGGTTCTCAGCATTATTAGGACTGGGGTTACTGTTTCCTCCTCAACACAGTGAAATCCATCAAAAATTCAACAACTTGCAACAGCAAGAATGTGACTGCTTTCCACAGCTCAAAAGGTTGTCATTTAAAATTGCCAATTTTTGTGAGCAGAACAAAAATCTGATTCGTATTGTGACAGTGCTGGAGGCTGCAATGATTTTTTTCCCCATATCTGAAAAAAACAAACAAACAGTGATGCTGCTTTAAAACTACAGAAAAAAAAGACCAAAATTTGAAATGAATAAACTGTTACACCCATGGCAGTGGGGCTGGTTCACAATTTTTTTGGTTCCTGCCCATATCCTGTCCCCATCCACCTTTAGCCTTCTGGTAAAATTGCTTATGGCAGGAGATCTGATGCACCAGAAGACACATGTAATGCTTTTTGCAGTCACCAGTCTTTGAGAATTATATTACTCACTTCAAAAGCTGTCAGAGAAATATGTTTACAGGAATGCAAATTCTCACTATTTGAAACATCAGAGAGAAAAAAACTTCATTAATAGCACTCACTTGCAACACACACAAGATGAAACAAGAACACTACAAGAGCAACACCAGTGCATTACCACTGGCTGGTGTTGGTCTGACACATTCTTTCTCCTTCAGTCACTGACTCCAGAAGTCCCCAAGACACCAAAGGAGTATTTGATGGTATCGCTTCTAGAAGTTCTTCCAAACAATCCCTGAAGATTTTTAACCCAGACTTTTTCTGTTTTAAGGACCTCTATTGGCTCTTGTCCAGCCCTTGCCCATTTAGCCACCCCTCACATGCCAAACCCTGCTCCTGCCCATCATACTGCTCTGTACCCTTTCAGGATGGGAGAACCAGAAGTGTAGATGCTATCCCAGATGGCTTTTATATAAGAATACAATTTTTTTCTTTAAGCTGTTCCAATAAAAACTTTCCTGTTTGCACCAAATCCAAAACAACAGGTTCACAGCTCAGCCTCTCCGGGCTGTTACAATGAGAAGCCGACTTTAGAAACAGCTACAATGGGAACTCTGAGTAAAGATCTTGGAGAACACAAATTCCCAGCCCATGACATGGGCCAGCATTTACAGTGAATCATCACACAAACACTACAGAGAAGATTTTGGTTTCTCCATCTTCCTACAAGAGTTTTGTTCAATGTACTCTTTCCTCAGATTTAAAAAGACAGAACGTATCTCTAAGTGATAATTTTCACACTTGCCTTTTTATCACAGATTAACTGCCTTTGCCTTTCAGCTCTCCCTGCAGATGTTTGATCATTAACAGAAGTGCAACATACCAAATTCTGCAACTTCCCAAGAAGCTTTCCTATTCCTTAAGTCACTAGGAAAAAACTACATAACCAAGTAAAAAGGAACGGTCATCTTTAAACCCACACATATTTTACAGGCTTGACAAAAAAAAAAAAGAATGTATGAATGTCTGAATCACCACACTTCATATGTTTCTTCATGGATAAATCCTGTACAAACCTACAAACATTTCACTCTACCCACACAGCTGAAATTCTGATCCAGCTGCAAACCGTCGTCATCCAACCTGGCCCCGACAAACTCCAACTTATTTCTCCTTAAACCATGAGGGTTTTTAAGAACTCTGTGAATTTGATTTCGTTCTCATCACTGTGACCCTCAAGTGACTGAAGTGCTTTACTCTACAAGAGGCATTAACCAAGGAAGAAGGACAAAGTGCTGCTCCCAAGATCTTGGAAAGCAGCGTTACCAAAACATGTGACAGTGCCAATCCCCTGACCCTGAAGCCCTCTGGGTCTCACACCCAAACAATTCTGTCAGTAGCACATCATGCACACTGTATGAACCAAAAAAGATTCTGCACTATCAAGTTCTGATATGAAAGCCAAGTGCATAGTTTAGGTGTTTTTACTGTCAACATCCCACTGGCCCAGGATAATAACTTTTTGTACAAGTCATTTGATATTTAAAAAAAACAACCAGCAAATACCTCTTACTTTGCAACAATTTGTCAAGGGAAGAACTGATTATTTACCATTTGACAAGGCTAATTAATAGTCAGATTAGAACATTAGATCTCGATATTTCGAGGCCAAAAATCACCCTTTCATTCTACAAAAAAAACCCCAGTTACTAATAAAGACAGTCAATGCATTTTCCATTGCCTTGAGGTGGAAGGGAATACTGCATCATCAGTCAGGCACAATACTACTCACACAATTAAGTTGTTGTTCTTAAAATAATCTCCGTAGCTTCAAAGTTAAAAAAGCTTAAGTGTTCGGGGTTTTCTTGTTGAGGGAGGGCAACATGTGCAAAATAAAGCACTAAGCAGAGATAAGCGAAACACTTCTCTTTAGAAGGGAGAAATACTCGTGGAGAGAACAAGCCACATTCTCTCTGAAAAAGCAGATTTTAAAATATTTGCATCGAAAATCAAAGCAAGGAATAAACGAAACTCAGACCAGATGCTAAGCGGATGATTTGCATGCACCTACCTACGCGCCCCCGAAACCCCGTCCGTGCGGACACAGCAAACAGCTCTGCCTCCCAAACACTGCGAGCTGCTCACACCTCAACCAGCTCGGCACTACCTGCGCCGGCATTTCCTGCTCCAGCCCCTTCGGGCAGCGCTCCCGCGGGACTCCCGCGCCAGTGGGCACCGAGCGCCGCGGTAAACATTACCCGGGGCTCGCAGGGTCCCCCCCTGCACAACGCGCGGGGCCGGCAATGACCCCCTCCCACGCAGCGCCGGCAGGGATTTAACCCCGCACGAACCTCCGGCCGCCGGGAGGAGAAGGGAAAGAAGGAGGTCCCGGTCCCCGTCCCACCTGCGCAGCGCCGCTGCCTCCCCCGCCGGGACCGGGCCGGGGCCACGACCCTGCCCGACCGCCCGCTCCCCCCGCGCTCTCCCCCTGCCCACTCCGGCTCTTCCCGGGATCTCTCCCTGCCCACCCCGGCTCTCCCCGTTCCCACCCCGGCTCCCCCTTTGCCAGACCCGTGCCCACTCCGGCTGTCCCGGTGCCCACCTGGCTCTCCCCCGGCTGTCCCGGTGCCCACCCAGCTCACCCCTGGCTATGCCCGTGCCCAGCCCCGGCTGTCCCGGTGCCCACCCCGCTCACCGCCGGCTCTCCTCACGCAGCTCCTCTCCCGCCCCCTCTCGGCGGCTGCTCCGGGCTCGGCCCCGCCCTCGCGACAACTTTTGCTTCCCCAGCTTCCCGCTCCTCCTTCCCGCTTCCCCCCTCGCCTCCTCCCACCGCGCCTTCCCGCGGCCTGGCCGCGCCTGCGCAGTGCGCGCGCGCTGCCAGGCCGGTATCCCGGATATTCCCGAGCCAGGAGGAGGGAGGGACAGGCGGGACCCAGCGCGCCTGCGCGGGGTGGGCGCGGGAAAGGCGCGCGGGGCCTGGGGGTGCCCTGAGGGGCCGCGATGGCGGCTGAGGCGGCGGGGCCGGGGCGGGTTGGAGCGGGTGCGATCGGGTCCAGTCGGGCCGGGATGGGACTCGCCGGGGCTGCCACGGCGAGGTAAGGCGCTGCCGCTGCCCCCGCCCTGTCTCTGTGCCCGAGGTTCGAGGTGTGAGGCGGCAGCGGGTGCCCCTCAGGCGCCCAGGTCTGGAGGCAACAGCCCGCTAACACCAGCGCGGCGGAGGCTGCTTTTCCAGCAATTGTATTCCAGGATATCGGGCTTTCCTTAAGATGCCAGGGAAAAGCACGGGCACGGAGTGGCAGCTGGAGCCAGGGCAGCTTGTGGGCCAGCCCCCAACACACGTCATTGTTAACACCTCAGAGTTGCATTTGTCTTCCATGTTGCCCAGAAAGATCCTCTATTGTTGTTTTATTATATCACCTGCCTGAGGGTCACTGCCCCGAAGTCATGTTACCTGTGTTTTTTATCTTCTCTATTATTTTGGAGAGGGAGGGGTGTTTCCTTTTGCTATTTGCGAAAGGAATTCGGTATTCATGTTTCTAGTGGCTCAAGCACCTTTGATATTTCACTATTATTACCATCTTCCTGGATAAACATGGAGATTTCGTTAACACGTTTCATTTCTAGACTAGCAATGATACTTTGAGTGTTACCACACCCAACATCAGTGCTTGGCACATGCTGCTGGATCCAACTTCCTCTATTCTCTCTCTTCCAATTGCCTTTTTTATAGTTTTCCAGGATTGGAAAAGTACTTCTCTGTACAAGAGCATGTTCAGTTTTCCAACAGCATCTTCTGCAATAGTACATTGAATAATTTCCCTGTAAAGTTCCCTTCCTGCACCTACTTTAGGTCATCCAAATTGCAGAGTGACTGTGTAGAACAACAGGCTCTGCACCAATTTAGTTCACTGCCTTATATAAATGCTACACTTGCATTGTTCTTGTATCCTTTTTTTGTTTAAAATTTATGTTTGATCAGATTAGTTTGGTTAATGTTTTTTCTATTATATCACTAATGGAAAAAGCTCTCTGGCAAAGTCAATTTTCTCAGTTTCACTCTTCAACATTTTTCATCAAATGGCCAATTTTTTACTTCAAAAAAACCCCCAAATTTGGGACGTTATTTACATTTTCCAGATTTCTGTCTTGTGTGTGTATATATATATGTATATATGTGTATATATACATGTATGTGTGTGTATATATATGTATATATATGATATATATGTGTGTGTATATATATATATGACCATATTTTTCGGGGATCTGTGTAGTCCCACTCACAAACTGGAGTTACTTCATACAGGATTTGTATAAAATCTTTTTTTTCTTGAGCCTTTTGAATATCATGGCCAGTAACTGACATAGATATACTTTTTAACTTTTAACAGATACCTTATTTCCTTACCTCTCATTTTCTTAAAACTTTCCTAAATTCTGTTATTTTAGAGAGGAGTTGAATGTCTTGTTCTCTCATTGCCCCAAGATTTATACAGTATATTGGCACAATGAGTATTCTTAGGGTTTGTGGAGTTCTAAGCTGTTTATTGATAAGTGTTTGAATTTCTGATTCTCACTAGAAATTTTAAGGTAAAACCAAGTTAATAGTTATTATATTAACATTACCATTAAAAATCTAATTATGTGCCAGTGCATCACATTATTGTATATTTACAAAAAACATTGCATGTTGTTTTGGTGAGTGTCAGTCCAGTCCTTGATCCCTGCATTACTTCTTTGCAAAGCCAGTCAAGCAAAGGCATCTGTGTATCCCAAAGTGGGATTATGACCTCATTCTGATTATGACCTCATTTTGATATTTTTGCTTCTCCCTCAACTCTGCTTTCTTGTTTCCCTCTGCCCTTTCTCCAGCAGGGATTTGTTCCTCACCACTAATCTTCACAAGTCCCTCAGGATTTATATCGGTTTCTTCTGTTCCTTTTTTCTCAGAGTAAGTGTAGTCTGTGAGCTTTAATTATGGTGTATTTTAAGATTCCCTGGCAGTGAATCTTGACAGAGTCTTGCACACAGTTGAGGCAGGGAATGACACAGGTGCAGCACAGGAAGCCCTAAATGAGGCAGCAGAAGAACTTTAAAATTAGAATAAATGGTGCAAGTACAAAACAATGCCACGAGGGCAGATGATTTCCTGTTGCACTTTGTGTCAGTACAGGATATGTGCTGGGCATGATGCAGAGGGGCAAAAAGTGTCTCTGTGGGTTCATTACTGATGTTTATGCAAAGTTTGGTACTATTAGTAACACAGCTGGTTAAACTGGAGAGTTGAGAGTTGGAAAGGTGTTAAACCTGGAGGAGGGGGCTGAGGGGGTGGGTTCAGGGAGTGACACAAAACACAGAGCTGACCATTTCCAGATCCTTAAGCACCTCCAGGTCATTGGAATTTTGTCCATTTCAGGTTAAAAAAATATTTATGGATAGTTAAATGCCAAAAGAAAAATCTTAACATAGTTGGGAGACATCAAAAGGTTTAGAAGTAATTGCATCAAATATTTTTTGTCAAAGCTACAGGCATCATACATGGTTTTCATCAATCTGCACACAAAAGGGTTTGTTTTTGTGTTACAGTTTTCCTGTTCCAGTGTCATCTATATTG
>JAWWLZ010000139.1:3005097-3020413 GCA_035041345.1 Poliocrania exsul | reverse complement strand
TTTAAAATACATGAGGTGAGTCCACACCTCACACTTCTCAATCTATAACAACATAAAATTTAACACGATTGTGTTATATAATAGGTTGATAAAAAAGTGGTTTGTTAAGTGTTTTAGTGTTCTCAGTGCTCATTGAGTTTCAGAATTTTTTCTTGTTTAATCCTTTCTGAAGTTTTCAGAGCTCCCAGAATATAGTCTATGGTGTAATATAAAAATGTTTAACTCCACTTCTATTCACAGGAGCTGGTTTTCATTTGCAAAGTTGTAAGTTACTCTGCAGGAGTAAATGTTGTATGTGTGCCTGTAGAATGCACAAAATTTAAAACTCAGTAATCAAAGAACGTGATGACTTCTTAGGAAAAAGCCCAAAAATAGTGTGGAAGTAAATAGGATAAAACATTTTTTTGTCCTGGGTAGATCACACCAGAGTTGTCTGCTTTCTTTCTGTGACACAGTAACTGCTTTTCTAGACAAACTAATTTGGTAAACTGGAGGAGAGGGGAATTTTTAAGGTAAGTGTCAGATGAAATAGCCCAGAGGGAAAGGTGGCAATTTGTTCTGCTGAATGGCAGAAGGAAGTTGTTGGAGCTCTGTCCAATAACTGATACTGAAACTGGTGGTGTTCATGTTCTCATTAGTGATCTTGGCACAAAAACTAGAACTTGCTGATGAAGTTTGTTGGCATCACAAAGTTGGGAAACACTCTCTGTAGGGTGACATTGTACTGGAATAATTGGGTGAACTTGAGGAATGAAGAAGTAAAATGGGATACTACAGAGTAACAGAGTACAAGGTGGTGTGTTAGGGCCTAGTAGGAAAGGCTCTGTGCTACAAGCTCGAAGCTTGTCAGGTGGAAGATGAGGCAATTTCAAGGCACTGGGTGTATAAGCCAGAGACAGGGTGTGAGACACTGGTTTGATGCTGCTGTGGAGAATGTGAATTCAGTCCTAAAGAAGTTCAGCCCCATCATTCTTGTACAGGTAAAGCAGCACTAAAGACAGTGTTGTACCTGTGGCTGGTGAGGCTTTAAAACTGACCACACACTGGGAAATTCACATGCAAGAAATTGGACTTAGGAGAGTGGTAATAATTTTTTTTAAATCCTTATTGAAAGAGAAGAGTGGACAATAGACTGAAAGAACTTGATAGTTTAGACAACTGAAGCATTACAGACCTTACAGTCTTTGAATATACTATTTGAAGCAAATGTGACAGGAAAGAAAGCTTGTTTTAATGAAAAAAAAAGTTAAGAAACTGGATATGAACAAATATAGATTGGAAATTAGAGGAAGTTTTTTAACTGTTGAAGCCTCTAAACATTGCTAAGAGAAAATGTTTTGTGCAAGGGGCACATTATAGAATGGCACTGTCTGTCTCATGGAGCCCTAGAGTTCCAGGCCTGCTTTACAGCTTCTTTCCCACTGATGTTTCCCATTTCCATATTTTCCCTTCTCTCTGCCTATTTTATAAGCCATGTCTGAAAGAATGATAAAGTAACATATTAAATATATGGATACTCTTAACCATGTATAGTGTCACTTTCTTTTCAGCAATGATACATTAATGAAATGTATTTGTATCACTGCACAACTCAGCTAGAAAAATAAGCACTTCCATTTTAGTTCAGTAGTGCTTGCTATAACTGCTCAGCTTGCTCTTTTCCTTCCTATTTGAACAGCATGTTCTTGTTTTTATTCTTGCCAGCAAAGAGTCAAAATGTTCTCATTAAGAACTCGAGGAGTGACATATTGCCGGAATTGGCTGCCAGGATCAAGCCTTACTTGGCTTCTTGACGTACAGTAGGCCGGCCTAGGAAGAGCCTGTCATGCCTCAAATGTTTGTTTATAATCGTTTGTAGTTATCTTGCAGAGTCATCTTTCAGTAATCCTGAGCGTAATGACTGCAGTAACTACTGTTTCAAGTTAGTGTTTGCCTACACTGAGTAACTTGGCTGTGCAGGGGAACTTTTCAAAGGAAAAGGAAGCAGAGTGATACACTCTAGGCTGCTGCAAGGCTGCCAGCCCTCCCTCTGCGGGGATTGGGGGCCTCCTGGCACCCAGAGCTCCTTCAACACTTCAAGCTTTTTATTTATTTTTTTTTTTTTTGGAAGAAGCTTGTCCAGATGTCCTTCAGAACTCCAGAGCAGCCCAGTCCTGAGTTGCACCTTCCACACAAAGCAGCCTGAGGGCATTCCTGTGTTAATGAGTACAGCCAGCTCTGAACTGGCAAAGTTCAAGCTGTTCTTTGTACAAACACCACCGAATATTTTAATCTCCATTTGCTTTTGAAAGAATAGTTGGCTCACAATGCCGAGGCTTATTTTCACCCTTGCAGTGATTTATAAATCCTCCAGCTCTTGCAAGTGTTACTTAATTTTGTCTCACAATGCCTTTGTGAAGTAGGGGAGTATTGCAAATTCTGGGCCAGGTATTTTGATTGAATAGTCTGTTCTCAGGAAATCCAATTTCCATCTGAAAACAAAAGGTTTGTGAATTATTCTTGAATTTAGTTTATAGTTTTGGCCAAAAATAATGGTAAAGAAATTACTTGGACTTTTTAATATCTAAAGTTACATTTTTATTTTAAAAAGTTAAATACTAATTTGTTGATTCTTTTGTCAGACAGAATCTGCCCACTGTGAATGAAATCCATTATTTCAACTGAAATGAAAGTAGAATGTTATTCTACTACCAGTTGTTCCACTACTGGTGCTTTTTTTTTTTAATACTACATACCCTGCAATATTATGTATGTACTTCATGTAAACCTATTTTTAACTTTATTTATTTTTACTATGAGCTTTCTTCATTAAAATGAAAAAACTACAAACCAAACAAACCAACAACAGGAAAAAACAACACAGGCAATCAATAAGAAAATCCTTTCTACAGCCTGCATTAGTATTTCCCTTTTTTTAATTGGAAAATGGAGGAACAAATTTTGTATGTTGTGTCCTAAAGCAGTCTGTGATGGAACCTGGTACCAAGCTTGGATTCTTCAGACACCTTTCTCTCAAGACTTTTCTTGTGTTCCAATCAGTAAAGTGAAACTTCCTTATTTATTAAGCCTTGTATAAAACCCATAACTGACTGAAAAATCCCTTTGGTAAGCTGGAGCTGGTGTGTCCATAACATGCAGAACGTGGTGAGTGTGGGTGTGAGAGGGTGAGGTCTCTGCACAGGACCAGGAGTCCTGCCAGAGGTGGAGCTGAGCTCAGGGTTTGTGTTCCCTGCAGCGCCCACAGGCTGTGAGGGAGGACTGGGTTAACCCTGGCTCTCTCTAGTTCTGGCTCACAGTGAAGTGTTCTCACTCACATGTGGAAATTGGCTTTCCTCTGACTCTTCCCATAATGGATATTTTGGTGTAAATTGATAAACTTTGTTACTAATGGCACATGCTGGAATTAACACGTGATTTTTGGCAGACAGGCAGAAAATATTTCATAGGACTGCCAAGTCCTTCTTCCACTCATCTTTGACAGTGCCCAGCAGAAGAAATTCAGAGGAAGAAATTATGATCTTCCTCACACAACTTCCTGTTTTCCAGGTCCACATCCCGTATTGGCCATTATCCATAACAGACATAGCTATCACTATGAATTTGTTTATTCCTGTTTTGGAGTTATTAATATTTTGTGACACACACCCTCCTATAGGACCACAGTCCACAGCTAAACCTCTCTTGAAAAATTATTTATTCCGTTAATTTTAAAGTTGGTTCCTTACCATTTTATTAAGAGTCAGTTTATTCCTGTGTTATTGTTCCCTCCTCATCTTTTCCATACCATTTGTGGACACCTCTGTCATAACTTCCTTTATTTGTGTTGGGATAATTTAGTTGCTGTGTCCAGTGAAGTTTTGTCTTTTTGTTTTCTGAGTCTCCTCTATTCTACTCTTAAACCTTGGTAACTCTTTTTTGGGAGACAAGGCTTAGAACTCTGTACTGGTTTTTACTTACTCTGAATGCTCAGTCTCTGCAGGCTCCTTAAAATCATGTATTATTTCCTTGAAAGGATTTTACCTTTTCAGCTGATTTTTAATTTCCTTTCAATAATTTTTATGCAATTTTTGTTTCTTAAACTCTATCAGTGTTCTGACTGCATTTGGTAACTATTTTTGATCATCTATATCCCAACACCCAGTTACATAACAGCTCTGTGGCAAACACACTATTTATAAATCATTTAGATCACTTTTTATTTGTTTTTGAACAGTTTGTAGCCTCTGGGAATAATGAAGGAGGCAGCACTACGTGACTTGTCAACCCTATGGGGAATCTTCTGGTGTTTCTGTCTAGACTGCTTATCATTTATGGACCCTGCAATGAGGAATTCTAATCTAACATACATGCTCTAAGGCATTATTAGAGTTGTGGCACTTCACCCTATACATAGTGCAAAATGAACTATATGTGTATTTGGGCCCAGCTCTATAATTCAAAATATCCATTCTGATGCTGAACACACAGAGCTTTGGTAGTGACAGAAGATTTGATTACAAATACATGTTTGAGATGAAGTGGATGTGACCTCTGTCTGTGCCAAAACCTTTGTTTGATTCCATTGGTATCAGAATTCTGTCTCCAATGTGTTTTTCCTGCTTCTGATAGAGACAATGTGTATTAAATTAATTTAAACACAAGGGTACTTTGAGACAATAGAATAATGATTTACTTCCACAATTGCCAGTTGTATGGATTATGCAGGAGGGAAAGCAGCCAAGACATGCTGACATATTTAAGATTTCTAAGAAGGGAGAACACAGTTAAAAAAATTTAATCTCCAGTGCAGACAGTACAGGCCATGAACCCTGAGGTTTCACGTCAAAAGAGGTTTAAGGTGCATCTGTTTAAAAAACCTTTCTGTTCATGGAGCTATTTAGAAATGTGCTTCTCTTATTTGGTTTTGACATACTGTGGTCACAGAGGATTTTGTACAGACTGGGAAACAGCAGATCTGTTTCCTCAATTCACCACATTTTTAGTGAAAACATTTAAATGAATGTTTGAGTTCCCTTTATACTGCTCCAATGGGTACCTTAATGTAGGTAAAAAAGAGGCAAACAAAGGGACCAAAGACTTCTAGAAATTTTTAACTGTATATTTATTCTCACCATCCTTGTGCCTTTTCATCATAGTGCCTTTCTCTTTTGGAAGCAAATATGAGTGTCTTGTGATAAAATGTATGTGGTGTTATAAGCACATTTTCTGAAATGCTTATCTACTTGGGATTGTTTCTGTAAAGCTCTTGCTTGGGTGTTTTTCCATTTAATCTATCCTTGCAACTGTATTTTTTACAGCTAAAAGAAGCCTTTAGAAGCACCACTGAAAATTTAGAAATATGTGTTTGATCTTTGCAGACCTGTAACTAAAGAAACCTTTTATTCTCTCACTTCAGAGCCATCTCTTTGTCTACAAAAATTAATACAAATATTGACCCCTGAAGGGCTTTGTCATTAGTTACCCAAATGTAGGTTTTCCTTCTGGTTATGGGATACATGAAAATATCTGGCAAAATAAATGCAGGTGCTAAACCCCACTGAAGTGAAGAGAGAATCTCTGAATTCCCAACCTTACCCAGAGACCTTCCTTTGTGGCAAAGAAGTTGGGTTTTGGCAGAGAGATTTATTTATTGCAGTGGGACTTGCACAATAGGAGAACATCCTGGTGCAGCCAGGGAACATTCCTGGACACTGGCACTGGATCCTCTGTGCTGTTGAGTGCTTAGCACATTGCACAGCCCTCCTGCTGCCAACTGTGCTCTCCCAAACACTTCCCAGGCACAGGTCAGGAGTTTAGCCAGTGGATCCATGGACAAATGGGAAACTCAAATTTGCATTGCTCTTCACTAGTTCTTTTTTATCCTTGAAGAATTAAAGTTTTTGTTATTGTGCATATAATTGTGGTACAATGAGCACAGTTAAGGTCCCCAAACTAATCCCTTGCTAGGAAAGTGTTCTCAGTCAATGAGATTGCTTTTTTTTTTTAAATTTTTTTGTTTCTCTGATTTCATAACTTTGTTCAGGACCTGTACATTTGTTTGTGCACTTGGTGTGACAAAGTAAATTAAAGAAAACAGATGGCAGAAATTCCTTTGCCAACTACCTGCCCTGAAATCACATGTGACAAACACTACACATATATTTATAAAACATCATAAATTGTCAGTGTATCAAGAGCAAGAAGTCCCTCATGCTTTTAAGTCCCAGTAGACTCTGTGGCTATAGGGGGAAATGAAATTTCTTTCTAGTAATAAAAGCATTTGTGGTGATACTATTTTGGTATGTTTGACACAACCAGTCATTGCTGGGCTTTTTAGTCCTGATTAATACAAACATTGTGGACATCCAGGAAATACCTCTGTACTTTCTCATAGCACTACATAATCCTTGTCATTGCCAGATTTACTGCATTTTCTGTAAACAAATCCAGGTGACACAGGTATTGACATCCATCATAAAAGCTGGGTAAGAGCAGGAAGGAGGAAAATGGCCTGAACTTGCTGTCCCTGAACTAATGACACAATTCTTAACTTTGGCCACAAGCAGGCTTGGGAAAGAAGGCTGATTTGTCAGAGTTTGCCTTGAGAAGGTGGGACTTGGGGTGCATTGAGTGCAGAGCTGTGGAATGGCTTGGTGGTTTTACCAAAATCACCAAACCTATCAAGCCAAGTTCCTTGACAGTGGTGCCACTTTTTTTTCTTAGCGCACTTGTTCTTAATGAACAAAAAAGATTTTAAGAGATTTTAGAAAGTAACAGAAGAACATACAAACACAAGTAGAAAACATCACTGTCATATTTTCCAAATGACTTTATTTATGTCGTGTTTACAGCTGAAACTTGGTGCCAGAAAAGAGACACTGCATCAGACATTATTACTTAAACTCCAGCTGCCAAGGGAGAACTTTGTCAGTAGCCTTCAGTGGTATTTGGACCAACAATAATGGATGTGCAGCTCTCAGCACTCCGGAGGTGTAGAATGCAGCCTCTCTCACAGGTCCTCTGTTTCTGCCATGGGGTTGGGCTCTGCAGGCTGGATGAACACGACAGGGATGTTCTCGGACGTCCATCCCTTCGGAGTCCTGTTGAAGGATCTTCTGGCAGCGAGAGGGTTTGCAAGGATCATGAATCTGGGGTCGTTGAGCATCAGTAGGTTGTAATCTGGTACCTTGAATTTAACCAGCTTTGATGCTCTCTCAAAACCACCAAAGGGAGTGGCGACTCTGCAGATATTAGAGAAATAAATGTAAAATACAATTTTAAAAATATCTGTTTTCTTTGCCTCCCACGAGCTGAAAAGAACAGAAACCAAATTATACCAATTTGGTCCAGTTTCTTGTTTATGTTTTCAAGCTTTTGAGAAAAGTATTCAGATTGTTTTTCTGGGGAATTCTCTTTAAGGTCTAATTTATTTCCCTTTAGATAAAGCCTTCAGCATTCTTTAAAATTTAAATGGGTGGAAGAGCCGAGAGAAAAAGATGTTGCAAGAAAACCTTGTCATTGGTGAGTCACAGTTACTAAACTTATTTTGCTGGTGATAAGTTGATAAGTCTGAAAATGTAGCTTGACACATTCTCTCTAGCAAGTAATTAGTTCAGGAAGTTCTCACCCCATTTTCTCTTCTCCCCAGTTGCTTGTTCCTCCCACTACACTGTATTTCAGCACCATTTTGTACCAGTTAGAATGTATGTGGGCTGTGCTATAAACTCGGGTCACTTATGTGATGTGGGTTAAACACAAAACAAAGGAGCACTTTAAAATCCAAATTATTTCAGCAATCTGGTTTATATTGTTATGCTCAAACAATTGTAGCAATACAAGTGAGGAGGCAGTGGAGTGTAATGTGAAGCAGAAAGGAACAGCCAAAGACAACAGGCTCTGGCAAGGAGGGGAATGGGTGAGGACTTGATACACCAGCTTTGTTTCTGAAGAAAATGTTTATGTAACTAACCCCTGAAACACTGTTCGGCCAGTGTGTTTCATGTTATTTCAATGGCAATGTTCCCTCAGGCAATAAGCCTGAGAAACTGAAAGATAAGGACTGACTGTTACATATATTTTTGCAAATATTTTAAAACTATTTCCAAAAACCTGCTGTGATTATTTTATATATGCAGGTTTCAGGCTGAGAAAACACCTTGAGTTGCTCTGTCACTTTTTCCAGCCTCCTTTGTATAAGCAAACATTTGTGCCCTGCATTTTGATCAGCTGCATGACTTTGCTGGGGTATGTTCCAACCAGTTAAATACCACATTTTTAAGCTACACATGAGCACCTGATTCTGCAAAGCTGTCTGAGATATGCAGTGGCATGGGAAAATGGATTTTTCTTGAAATGGATCTTTTGTGTGTGGTACAAAACAACAGATCTGCTGGAATATATTTCTAGTGCTCCCAGGTGTTACAGCAGAAGCCCAGAGAAATTGATACCAACAGAACTGAACAAATCATTGGAAGATCTGACTAGGATTTTCAACAAGATAACAGAACTTAAGGAGAATTAAGTACAGACACGCAAAAAGAAGAGATTAGTTCAGAAAAATGAATCTGTGACATAGAGGAAGTGGTGCTGCTCTGTCATTACATGGATAATTCTCTGCCTTTTGGTATGAGCAGCATTTGTTGAAGGGGCTGGTGTTAACTCCAAAGTGTCAGTTCTTGAGATATAAAAAATCCTGAAAACTCTGGGCAGACACACTCACTGAGAGAACACTCCTTTGGAATAAGCTCTAAAAATGTTTCTCGAATGAAGATAAGAAAAGATGTTGCAACAGAGGCAGCCAGTCCAGGCATTAAACTCTCCTGAGGTCAAAGGAAATGTTTTATTCCAAGTGTGTGGTATCAAGCATTTCTTGTGAAACTGTCTTCTAGGTCACAGTGTCAAACTGGATACCGTATGATACTGATTAAAAATAATTGCTTGGTAATTGGCACAGAGTGAATGTAGTGATCTACATCTTACCAGGATAATAAAGATTGTTTTAATTGCTGCCCTAATTACCATGCACATTCTCACATTGTTGTGATATTTCATTGTCATTGATACATGTATTAAAGGGATAATCAAAATAAACAGAATAATAATAGCTGTATAAAATACAAAACAATTCTATTGTCTAAAACATCCTTCTTTGTAGTACTTTTGGGTTTTAAATACAGCCTGTTTCTGTAAGTAACAGGAACAGGAGGGCATTTTATGGAAATGCAGATATCTTCTGTGGCAAAATACCTGCATGTAGTTCCTGTTCCAAGTCTGGCCTCAGAGAGAACTCTGCATTCCTGCATTAGAGGCAGAGACACATGATGATTGACATGAAGGAGAGTACAGTAATTGGCTAATAGATGTTAATTTTCCTTTACAGCAGCAGGAGGTATATTTTTGTGAGCAATAACTTGTCTGACAAGGTGGTGTTGCAATGATCTCTGTTGTGTGCTCATCAACTGTACCACTTGAGCTCTGATTCATTGTGTAGAAGCCTGGATCTCATGCCTAAAATATTCCAGTAGTCATTGCTCATCCTAAGGGCGGAAATACTGGTTCAGAGCCCTAGGAAATGGCACCAGGAAGTGTACCAGATTGTTTAATATTCACTTTGCATATTCCTAAAAAGTAGATGCATGATTTAACAACTGCAGGCACAATCATGTTTATTTTTAGCTGTTGTTTTAGCAGGACCTGGGTTTTTTTCCTTCTTTAGTCTTTCTAACTGAACATTATATTGTCTCAACATAGGAGACTGCTTGTAGTTGATTATTTGGGAAAGTCTGAAGAAATGCTTTAACTGTAATAGATTGGCACCTCCAATTACATATTTACAAAAAAGTGAGTTTTAAAATGGGACTGTAATGCATACAACATTCTGTTTATTGTTAATTCTGTGCAAGAAGGAGACATGGGAGCAAAGAACCTGATCCTGCAAAATGCTGAGGGTTTCATGGCAGCTTAGTGAAAGAGCTAATGGTGACTTCACAGAGGTGTGGGAGTGCTGAGGAGCTGGCTGAGCACCCAACTTCCACTAATCTCACGTCACTTCAAGTTAGCACCCCAAATTCCTGTGAGACCCTAGATCCCAGCATTTTTATAACAGAGTTCAGAATCCATGAGTCAATAAAAGCAGACCCAGTCCAGACGGACTGGATTCCTGCAGTGTTTTTGAAGGAGTCGTCTTTGGGAATTGAGAAAGCTGAGAGAGAATTTGTCTGGTAGGAGAGGCAGAACTAGTCAGACCTGCCTGTCCTATGTGAGTAAGATGTAGTGCTTTGTATGTTACTCATAATCCTACCTCTGACATTTTATCCAGCTCCAAGAAAGCAGATGGAATAAAGGTACTAATTTAACTAATATCATAAACTCCTCAACAAATGCAGATTCGTGCTGCTTTCCCACAGATGATTACTGGGTGCTTCCACACTGGTGAGAGACAAGAAATCTTCCCCCTGGTAAATACTTCTTCAATCCTAATAGGAATTAATCTCCGTGCTTTTAATCCCTGCAATGTGCATCTGTTCCAACACATCAGACCTCCCTGGCTGCTGAAGTTGTGTTGCTTTTACAGACTGTTGTGTAACAAGGAGAGCTGAGAGGAACCTGAAATGGCTGTACAGTCTGAGTGCCACTTTAGCAGGCACCACTGAGCAAACCAGGAGGGATCTGAGCCCCATTTCCCTTGGGAATCCTGTGCATCACCTACTGTAAACCACACCCCCTCCTGACTAACCATGACTGTGCCTCTGCTGTGTAGGAGAGCAAACGTAGTGGCACTTCACTGAATGATGAAGCAGGAATGGAAGCCTTGATAGATACCCTCGCTGATAACAAAGTGCTGCTATTATATCCCACTGTAATTGCTTCATACAGTGTCATTTGCTTTCTCTCCAAGACTGCAATTAAAGAAGTCAAGGGTGCTGTGACCTAGATGCACAGAATGCCTTGGGACTAGACAGAGGAGTCCATTTCTCTTGGTTTGCTAGACATCCAGTGTGCTCTCTGTTTTGAATCCCATAATCAGACACTCTTCTCTGCATTTTAGGAGTGTAGGCACTTAAGTCATGGCTGTCAAATCCTCTCCAAGAGGCAAGTATCTTGAATTTAAATTTTGCAGATTCTCAGTTTCCTTTTGGATCTCCTCCTCCTTGCTGGGTTCACCAGGCATCCTTTTATTGTGTCCTCGATGTCAAATTTTTTTCCATGAGAAGGAGAATTGTGGTGAATTACGTTTATATGTTTATGTTTTGAATTTACCAATTTCATAGACTGGATTTGGATTTGGGTGCCAGGTTTTTACAGCAGTTACAAGGGAGAATATTGACCTTTTCTTTATATGAATGCACATATGTTCAAGAAATTCTGACTGTGGTGAGCCACAGTTCATACACAGAGAAAATCTGCATAGAAAGAAATCCAAACAGTCAGTGTTGTCAAGAGGACAGCTAACAGAGCATGGGACCACAGAGACAGTGAGAAATCCACAAAGAAACCACCAGACACCGTCTCAGGACACATCTCCCTGTTAATGGAGTCTCTGTGCTCTGTCTGCTCCTGTCCTTCACAGCAATGACCAGCATCTCTTGTGAGAGGGAGAACTGACTCTGTCTCCATGTGTATGTGTCTCTGGCATTTTTCCTTGGGCTGTTTCTTGTTTTGTTTAATTCTTTTTTTGAAGTACAATAACCATAGTACACAAACTGTGCTGTTACTGTTGCAGTGTTGGCAGCTGGGGCACATCTCTCCCACTTGTGTTTGCTGCTTTGTGTGCTGAGAAGAGTGTGCCACACAGACTTAATTATTAACATGGCAGTGTATGTTGCTGTTGGGAAATCAGAATTAGTGCAGTGTCTGCTGTGCCAATTTTCATGTTGAATTGTGTAATGTTTTAGTCCCTGCACTCATAGTCGAGCCCCACATCGACATCAGGAACACAGAGATGTTTGTGGTGCTTTTCTCTAAGTTTGTATTGCCATGAGCCATTTTCCTCTTCAATAGATGGCTGTCTGGAGTTCTGAGGGAGGGTTTTGCTTTGCCTGGGACTCAGCAGGAGTTGTTTAGAGAAAATTTATCCATAACTCAATCAATACAAATAGTGAAAATGGAATGAAAGAAAGCAAATTACATAAATAAGAATTTGATTTAAAACTTTAAAACCCCAGTCTTGTCTATGTATCTAGAAGTTCTACTGAAAGCCTTAATATACTAGTTAGCTAGTAAGTAAAGCAGTGGTTTACCTGTTAATTTGTTACTGAAGGTTATCAAAGATATAAAAACTGTTCAATGCCATTAAATGTGCAGTCTGCAAACTATTTAGTGTGAGGGATTGGTTGCAGGTTCAAGTTCATTGTACTATCAGTGCCTAAAAAAAGCTACATGAGTTGTATTAAAAAAAAAAAGTGGTTTGCATTTAGAGCTTGGAAACAAAGTTTTGACTGAGAGTTTGTTTCTCTGATAATAGTTAAGGTCTGCTACCTACTGAAGTCAACTGCAGAAATACTGCAAGGAATTTGAAGCCCATATTTCCCATATATTGAGTACATGGAATCTGATTCTTTCTTTCTTTCAATATTTTTAACAATTTATCTTATATTCCTAGTTCTAAAATTTAATTTTGGGCCCACACTTTAGAGATAAACTAGTTTCCTTCTTAATGCTCTTGTTTGTCACTTGTAATCTCTGTGTGTGTTCATGTTTGTGCACACATTTGCAAACACAGGTGGTTGGATGTTTTACAGCTGGTGGAAGCATTTTATTTCATAGTAATTTTTCTCTGCTCTGTAAAATTCAATGTCCATTCAGAATTACCTGTTAAAGCTCCTGTAGTCAGGCAGTTCTGGCTTTGCTTCTGGTGCAAAAAGTTTGGGATATAAAGCTTCCAGCAGCTCTGGATCATCCCTGATGGCTTCAATCCAGGGAGACTGATAATACTTTGGCACAGCAGTAGTGTTGAACTTTTCGGGAGGAATTTCTTTCAGTGGTCCAGAATATCCTGCAATGGGATCAGGGTAAAAGCATTATAATGATATTTGTGTTTCCTGCTTCCTTGCCACCATCCTGTGTTAACTGGGAATTAACACACCATCATTTCTCAGGAAAAATGAACAATTGGGTCAAGTTACTTGGCCAAAGCTCCCCAGAAACAGAAAACTGGCAGGGGAAATGTGTTGCCTTTTAGGTAACTGCTCCAAAATATTCCAACCTCTTTTGAGGCTAAGTTTATTTGAGTTTTATATAAATTTGTTTTTATTGTGAGTGTTTGTCTGAAACCAGACTGTAGCTACACAGTGCTTGGGCAGGATTAACAAAAATCTTTTAAAAACAGCCTTTTGATTAAAACTAAGATAATTCTATAGCTTTGGGGTGAAATTTTCCGGAAGTGTTAAAAGAAGTTAGGATCACAGTCATTATAGTGGAGTTTTCCTCTTTGATTTAAACTGTCCAGCCTTCTTGGTTCTCTGGTCCTTTTCATCATCTGAAAAAGTGAACAGTCAGTTGTACTCTCTGCATGATCATCTGAGGATCAGGCTTTGATCAGAATTTTACTAAATAAATTAATTCCTTATTCAGTGGGATTTCTTCTAAAGCCAAGTGCAATAGGGCAGGAATAAATTGTGGGGGAAGACAGACCTTACTGTACAATTTGAAGAATTAAAGCCAGCAAGTGATTAACCAGTTATGTGAGTTACAATATTTATTTGAAATACAAGTGAGATCTATTCTACCCTTTTACCCTCACACTACATTTAACTTTTTAAAGTAATTCTCCTTCCTTCTATAAGCTTAAGACCCACTGTGGTTTAATATAATTTTGCCAGACCTCTTTTGCCTAAAGAAAGGCTTGAAGATTTGTATCATGTCTCAGCAATGGAAGTGGTCTCTGTTTGCACTGTAGGTGCCCAGTGGATGCCCAGAGCCTGAGCAGCCACTGAGAGCAGCACTGACCCAGTTTGCATGGGCTGGAAAAGGTCTGCACAAAACATGCATTGAGCAATTCTGAACAAAGAATGAATTTGTAAGAACCACGGGCTGCTCATGGATAATTCATAAACAGGAAGAAGGACTGTATCACTGAATAAATTAATTAAAACAAATTAGCCTTCTCTAGTCTTTAAAGAAGACAAAATAAGGCCTTCTTGTAACTCACTGCTTTAAATAAAGCCAACAGTACCCCCACAGTTAAGGATTTAAAAAAGAACAGTTTATGCAGCCAGAGGCAAATCCCTTTTAAAGTTACTCCTCTAAAGGGTTCTAGCAAAACTAGTGTCTTCAGATTCACATGGATGGATAATTAAAATACAATGACTAACTTCCAGGCTCTTGAGCAATGTGTTGCTTATTAGAAACAAAGGTTTGGCAAAGAAAAGTCAGTATATTAATGTGGTTTGAAATCTGAGGATCTCTTTCTCAATGCAGTAAGACCAATAAATATAGGAGCAGTCTCTCTTGATATTAAGGTATGTTTTCAGTTTAGGCAGAAGTAGTACAGAGGGTATGTCAGATCTTTTACAAACAAGCAGAAACAACTAAGAGCACCACTTTACATTTCTGTGAGAGATTCTGATTAGTTATCTGACTCTAATTTATCCATTTCTAATAGTAAGTCCATGAACAAATTCTGTTTTATCAAGAAGTGCTTTCTCTGCCATGAAACGAGCACTAAGTATGTTCAGTGCCCGTGAAGTCACACCTTACCTGGGGCGATGTTGTCAGGGTGGGGTGGGCTCCGGGGGTCAGGTGTGTTGGGAGGGGTCATCGGGGCGTGCTGGGCAATTCCGTCCACGCTGAGCCCGTCCATTCTCACGCTCGGGATGGGCTCCCCACGCTGCATTCAGAGGGAAGGAAATACCACTTTTACAGGCAAACCAAACTGTGAGTCTGGTGAGGGCTGGAGTGATGCTCCAGTTTGCAGCCCAGCCCTGGTTCCCAGGGTGTACAGCCATAGGCACACTGTCCTGGTATGGGGCACCCTGCTACCTGCACAGCACCCCCCAGGATGATCTGCCTGTTAGCCAGGAGAAGCAGCACTTTTACAGGTCTCTTACATTGTCTATGCAACCAAAATTGAGTATTTTTTCAGTGTTAAGAGTGATCTGAGCACAGTTTTAAATGTCTGTATTACACGTGTGTGAATGTTTCATTGAAAGGATTGGAGCTGTTGTGGGCTACGTCAAGATTCCTACATCACAACCATCTACCCAAGCTGCCTGATGTTTTCCTGTGTTTGGGATATTTGAGTATTGATAAGCAGTCTGTGAAGAGGGTTCATCCCATCTGCTGCTTACACCAATCACCATGAAATCTACCTGGGCATGTGGGTCCTCCACAGCAAAGA
>JAWWLZ010000139.1:2979700-2990814 GCA_035041345.1 Poliocrania exsul | reverse complement strand
CTTAAAACATGTCCAATCACAGCAGGACAAAGTGGGTAGAATTAATTCCATAAATATAATAATTTAATTTAATAATTTAATTATTTCCATAGCTGACATGTTTTCCAAATGTATTTTCTGAGTAGATTTTCTAACTATTTTCTACTCTTTTCCTGGTTAAGAGCCAGCTGGGTATCTTACCAAGGAGATGTTCTCTGTTGTCAGTAGGTCTGTGGGACTTGTGGGTTTTTGAGTTGTTGGAGTTGCTTTTTATGTGTTGTGTAATGGAAATATCTAACATAAAAAAAATAATTTTTATACTAAAAATGGCACCCTGATTTACTTGCAGGATTTCAGGTTGTGCCACATAACTTAGTTTTCTGCTTGTCCAGTAAACTGAATGGTTTCCTACTGCTTTGCTTGCTGCCAGTGGTGTCAGAGTTAACTTGTGAGATGAGGAAGGTTAAGCTGTGGGTTCAGGTTCTGCCTCCTCTGGCCTGAGGTGACCAGCAGACCTGAGCTAAAATTCCTGTTTCTTGATGCAGACATGTATGTAAGTGCCTGTGACCAGGCACCTAACTCTGTTTGACAGGAAAAATGTGAAGCAGAAATTATTATCACAAGAAATGGTGGGATACTTTGCTGCCCTGAGGAAAAACACTGTGAACATGCCTCATAATGCCCTGAATTGAAGTGAGTCTGTCCTGGAAACTTCAGCACAGTTCCAAGAGAAGTGTCATCCTGGGTAACAGTGGTTTCTTTCCAAGACACTTGTTCCTCTGGGCACAGTTGCTGTTTGTAAGTGATTCAGACTAGTGTCTCAAAGTCTGGATGACCCTCCAGTCCTGAGACAGGGCAAGTGTGTTAACCTTGGTCTGTCCTTGGGCTTTTGGGCTGGGCAGCTCTTGGGATGGCCAAGTGTTAGGCCTAAGTGTCAACAGGGATGATGCTGTTCCTATGAGATGGGAATATGTCATGCAGTGAATATTCTGCTAGTGGGTACAGTGGTTTTTTAGTTCTTCTTCCTTAACATATCCCTGATGCTACTCACACGAATGTTCCACTGTAAATTAGAATTAATTAGGCACAGAGTTGTGATTTAAAGCAGCTGAAGTTTCCCTCAGTGGCACAGCCCTTGTTCACTCCAGAGAGAGCAGGATCGTGTCTCCTTTCAGAGACATGCAGCATATTTCAGTCAGTACACATTACATAACTTGTCCCACATTTCTTTCTCTTTTTAGTATCCCAGTGTTATGGGAAATTATGTTCCCATTAATCATCATAGCTGCTCATCTCTTTCTGTGAAAATAAATTACCCTCCGCTGCCCTTCCTGCACAGGAACATATTTAAACCAAAATAAGGATATGTCCATGATTGGTCCAGGGAAGGGAGTGTCAGCTAATGGGGCTTTGCTGCTGCACAAGGATGAAAGCAGGATTTGTCTGTGCACTCAGTGGATTGCAATGCTGTGTGGTGGTGTCACTTGCCAAATAAGATTTCCCCTGTAGCACATGCACAGCTCGTTTGGATGTCCCTGGAAACTGCAGCTGAGCCCCAAATGTGGGAGTGAGTGCAGTGCCACTGCCTGTTTTGTCATACCCACCTCTGAAACCACTTGGGCTGGGAAAGCACAAAGCACCTGTGTGGCTGGGAAAAACCAGCAGGCCTCTAAATTCCTAGTTTAGCTTGTCTCCAACTTTATTGGGGCAGTTTTCAGAAAGGATTTAAAAGCACATCCAGCACCATGTCCAGGCTACAGATCAGGGGCTGCTTTTAAGGCATGATGGGCATTTATGCATTTTACTGTTTTCAGGTGTCTGCTGCTGAAAAGTAAGTTATTTTTATTTATATGCTTTGAACATGAATTTAGTGACTTACCAACAGTGTAAATATAGAGGCCAGGTTATTTTTAGACTTCACAGTGTGATACTGGGCAGAAGGACTTTTGACACAGAGGTTGCTGGTTACCAAACCACCAACTTGCACCAACATTTTTCAGTAACTGTCTGTTTCTCTTTACTCAGGAGCTGTGAAGACTGAGAGAGCAAGTTAAAGGCTGGTTGCAGCTGATCCTCAGGGAACAGATCCTCTATCCAGAGGTCAGTTTTCTCCAGTGAAGAGATCTGAGGAAAATTCACCCTCAGGACAGACTGAGTTCTCTTTTAAAGTATTTGTAAGAAATGAATACAGGATTAGTTGCACTTGGAAAATGAGTTTCTTATTTGGCCTTTGAAGAAAGATGAATTTACATTGGTCTTATGGAAGAGTACATGTTGTAGTTTTGAAATTGAATATACAGGACAAAAAGGCCCAGAAGTTTTAGGGTAAAATGGGTTCATTTCAATCAGACAATTAAGTACTTAAGAATCAAGCTTTTTAGTTGTCCTCTTCAATTCTGTGCTGAGAAATGAAATCCTTACACAGCAAAATTAAGGAGACATCTAAATAAACTTTCTGGTCATCTTCAGCTGACAATCATGTGACCAAAGCACGGGCTGTTCCTCTTGCAACGATGTAATCTCTGCTGACATTACAGGCACTGAGTGTCAGGGACCATCCAGGCTTGTGGAGCAGGGACACCTGGATGTGTTTTAAATGCCTTCTGAGACTGTTTATTAAAGTAGCAGAATAATTATTTATTAGTAAGGTGACACTTCTAAAGCTCCAAGTCTGCCTCTGGCATTTGTGAAGGTTCTTCCCAAGGTGTTTTTGCATAGTCAGACTCAGTGTTAGCAGAGAAGATGCAGGGTCTGTTGATTGGGTGGGGGTTTTTCCCAATAATCAGACACGAGATGCAGACCTCATTTCTGAAGTTATGGTTTTGCTGAACTTGTTTTCTGTTTAATTGTCAAAGAAGCTTAAGAGTTTCTGTCTTGTCACTGTTAATTAGCAACAATCCTTAGTGATTTTTCACTAAATAGCACTGATGATGTTGCTGTTCTGCTTTGTGACATTTCCAGAGTTTGGGTATTTCCTGGTGATCCCATTAACATTGAAGTTAATTGAAAACTTCACAGCTGAAATGTGGAAAGTCTGCAGTTGAGCAGATGTCTTTCTTATGAGTTAGCATAAAAGTACTGAATTGGAAGTGCCATTTAGTTGTTGCAGTGTCATCAAGATGTGTCATGACCTTACCTTTGCAAAGTTTGAACCTTGTTACCAAACCCATTTAAAAGGCTCTGCTTGTCACCTGATTACCTGAAATCAAATATGGTGCCATTACATTAAGCAAGTATTAACATCACAACTGAACAACTGTTACTGCATTAGACCCCCAAACATACCTTTCAGTTTGATCCTCTGAAGTGCAAAATATCACAGGAGTTTGCCTTATGTAGAGAATATCTACTGTACTACTGTGCAGGTGTTTTAGGGATAATTTCTCAGTTTGTGATTAATTCTTGGCATTTCTTCCATTTTTTCCCTTTAGCTGCTATTGGAGTCACACAAAGAGATCCCTCAAGGAGCAGGCTGCCACAGTAAGCATGTATTTTACAGTATATTTGGAAGGTGTACAATAGATTGGATATTATTCTTTACCAAGTGTGAGCAGCAGCCTTGGAAGTAACACTTGCTGGATTACACCATCATTGATCTTCCCCTTAAAATTTTTTAATAAAAAGTAATTCACTGCCTCCAAATAACTGTGAACTCAAATACATAACTTTTCAACATGAAGATTCAAAGACCAAATTTTGATCCATAGTTCCATCTCTGCAAGAAGAAATATTTTAAAATAGAAGGAATGCATCACTCCTGAAACCTGCTGTATTTCCTCTTAATGTTGTTGCTTTTAATTCTTTCTTCACAGATTCACTTAGTTTAGAAACATTCCAGGACTAGTGGGCAGAAAACAACACTCCTACCATCTCATATTTTCCATTTTACAGGAGTCTAACCATGCCGTAGATATTTTCCATTCTCAGTCTTGATGTTCTGCAGATGTGGAGTTAGAGCTGGTTCCACTATGAGGAACTTGGTGGGGTTGGACATGTGTGTTTTACTTCCCTGAGGAATTCCTCCATTACTTTGGCTCCCCTGAATGTGGGCATTGTGCCCAGTGGGGTAACACCTGCTGTGCCAACACTTTCACACACCTTAATGCAGATAAACCTTATCTGTCAAATCAAATAGGAGCTGCCAACATTTGCTTTTCCAAATTCCTCTCTTGCTTAGGACAGTGAACAGAACTAAAAGAAACAAGAAACTCTGATTGGCAAAGTTGTGGAACTTCAAGTTTTCTTTGTAGTTCCATCACCCTCAAAAAATACACTGTAAGAATGAAAGTCATTGGTGCAGACTTAGGGAGTTTTTCTGAGTGTAAAGTTGATCTCCTCTCCCTTGGACTCCCTTTCATCTGAACTCTGACAGAAGCTATTCTTCAGTTGTTGCACTAGGGAAAACAGCTATGTATATAGACAGTACACACATAAATACAAAGTTTTTTTCCTAGGGTGCTTTGATATTTGATTTAGCACAAATAGCCATTATCTGTAGCCATAGGAAAGAAGAGTCATGGATGAGCCATCAGGGAGGGCAGATCCAATGTTTTTGCCTTTCCCCCTGTATTGTATTTACTTCTAGAAATTAAATTAAAGAGCTGTATAATACTGTCATCATCTTCTTTGGTAGTGGATGGAAACTTGGGCCTACTATACATTTGTTGGTTATCCTAAGACTGTTCCTTACTGCTGTACTTGTAAGGAAGATTCATTAGCAATGGGTGTGCTGTTTTCTATTCATGTACTTGCTGTATTTTTTTTTCCAGAAGATTTCTGTTTCCAGGAATTAGCATTGCTAACTCGTTATAACAGGGTTTTTTTCATTAAGCTTTTTGTTTATAAACATGCTTTGCCAGCAAACTGATTTTATCTACATTTATTGTTGTGCCACCTGTTTAGAAGCAGAGGGTAATTGTTAACTCCACTTTGTTGAGAAAAAAGTGGCAAGTTGGTCAAGTTTTGCTCAGTCATTTTTAAGTTAATTATGCAACTTGATGTTGAAACAGTTTTCAAGAAGATATAAGAGAAACTCTCACCCCATCCGCAGTGGCATAATTTTTCATGGTAAATAATTTTTGTAATTTTTTTCTGACTAACTGAGCCATAACTTCATCAGTCTCTTGAACTACTAGATTGTTTCTTCAAAGGATCTGGAGCTTCCTGTTTCTTTTGTGAGCTGTAAGAATGTAATTGTGCTGTTTGTGAAGTCTGCATTGCTGCTATAAATAGCCAGTGGATTACAGGTGAGGGTGAGACTGGAATGGCTGAGTTCAGTCCAGTGCTGCCATTGTCCCCACAGCCCTGGGCAGTGACATGTTCTTTCATTGCTGTGTTTCCTTCCATTTGTACAGCGAGATAATGACTCTGTCCCCTTGTGGTGCTGGGGTCAGGACTAATTGGCTTGTATCTATATGGCACTCATTAAATAATGCTGTAGGAATACCTCCTGTGCCATCTTATATTGCTCAAACTTTATGGCAACTTGAGTTCTGCTTCTGCTTCAGTGTATATGTGGGCATGCTGATAATGACACTTTTGTGTCCAGACAGTTCTCTGACTGTGCCACAGCCCCTCTGTTGAAATAGAGGCCTTGTCAGGGAGAGCAGACAGTATTGATTATATGGATTGTGTGCCATTGCCCTCTGTTGGACAGCACTAGGCTTAGTACAGTGCTTGGCTTGTTTTGGGCTTGAAAATCTTGAGAGACATAAACATGGTAATATTCAGTAAGTTTGAAGCATTTAGTGGCAAACTGACCATCTTTTAGCAGAAAATAAATGAAATCACCTAGCCAGATTAGTTATTGCTGCTAAGTACAGGAAGGGTCTTCATACTGAGTGTCCATAACATGCTGGTCTGCTTAGCTCTTTTGCAAAAGAGGATAAAAACAAATATAATATCTTTGATTCTATATTTTTTTTACAGGCAGAGTATGCCAGTAGGCTTAGCAGTGTTGCCTTCTGACTTGTCTTAGCTCTGTTTCCTTGTACTCTCCCAGCTGTGTTTCTGTCCTTGCCATGGTGTGACATGGACCAGAGTCAGGTGTTCCAGAGGCTGAACCAGCCCCTAAAATACAGAGGGAAATAGAAGCTTGGAAAGTCACCACATCCTATGGTCTGTACAACACAATCTTTCTGCTTTACTGCTAATGCATGATTTTGGTTTTTTCCCTCTTGGTCTCTGCCAACCTCACATCTGTTGTGGTCTGTGAGCACTCTGTGTGCATTTGGTGAGTGTTCATTACAATGTGTTGCCTGATGTTTAGTTTAACTGTGCTTTTCTGGAAGGTCCATATGCTTTGTCAAAAAATACAATGCATCTCATACACTCTAGAGTATCTGAAAGGGGCATCATGAATAATGGCAAAAATTTTAAACAGAAAAGTAATAAATATAAAAGGCACAAACAGTCAAAATATTATCTGGTGGGGGGAAAGATACAATGTGCTCTTCATTCTCACTGTAGTTGTGAACTTAGTCCTAAAGCACCTTTGTGTTCTTTGCCCTCCAGTACAGTTTATGGCAGAGCATTCAAAAGATTAGAAACTATTACAAAGGTCTCAAGGAAAAAATAAAGCTCCTGTTGCTACTCCCTGAGTGTTACCCATTTGGATTGCTGCCAGCAAAACCTGTAGTCATCCTGCTACTCATTTGAGGTTACATACACAGGAGTCACATCTAACTCTAGCAGTGCACACCCAAAACACAGTGATCTGGATCTAATTCTGCAGGTAAATTACAGCTTATAAAATACAGGAATACATGAGTGGGGATCTGTTCCTTTGAGAAACCTCCATGTTGATTTTGAAAAAGCATCTACCTGTACTTCAAGATCTTTATGGGTACCCAAATAACAACCATCATCTCTTCACTGTCCTTGGGTGAATTACCTGGTTTGTTGTTGATCCCTCTTCTCAAGTACAGAACTATCCAATCTGCCCCCTACAAACCTAGAGGAGTTTGGAGTGGTGTCAGTCTGTGTCTGGGCTCCTGGAACTCCATTTCTCATACCAGATCAAGCCTGGTGAGGTGAGGAGAAAGGTCAGGTGCAGCACTGCAGGCACACAATTCCAGAGCTTCTGAGGCTGGGCTGGCACTGCACAGCCAGGCAGAACATTTCCACAGCCCTCAAAGCCTCATACCAGGATGGGCTGTAGTACAGAACCCACCTCAGGTCCAGAAACAGAGGCGTGTGTTCTGTTCCTTTATCTTTTTATTTTACTCTCCAATTCAATGAGGTGTTGCTTGTAACTTAGCTGTGTATTATCCTAATGTGATCAAAATTAACTTTTCATTTCCTGTAACAGTTTCACCCTTTAGAAAATAATTCACATGCCAGAGATTCTGCAATCCTTGTACTGAGGGGATACCTGTATGAATAGAAAGAGAGAGAGAGGGACATGTATAATCACCTGCCTTCCTGCACTCTCCACTCTGTCCAAAACTCTTGGATCCTCATCCATGCATATATCCTGTAGAGTTGGCATCCAGCCCACCTGCTTTATGCACTTATTTGGGGATGAAGAGACTCTTTAAGAGTGCTCTTCCTCATTGATTACACAGGAGGCCAACAGAGTCCCAGCTGAGATAACAAACCATATGTCTGCATAGAGGAAAGAACAAGTTCCTAACAGAAGGTGACATTAGTTGATGCCTTATTGCTTTGTCAATCACATTTTCTTATTCTACAGGCTTCAAAAAACTCCCAAACTGCTGACACCAGTTCAGTGCTTGTGAATTCACAACCAGTTGTGCTCTGTGGTGCTGCACATTTCTCTGTGAGTGAAATCTTTGCTCTGCTGACATAAATGGGAAATTAGCAAAGCTCCCACTGACTTAGCTGGGATCAGGATTTTGCTCCCTGTGGTCAAAGGATTTTTGTTGCCTCCATGTCTGTTCTTGGGTTTCTTTGAACTGCATTTTTTGCTCAGGACATGCAGATTCAGGAGGTACATTTATTCATTTCTGGTCTATTTAGCTTTGTTTACCACCAAATGGAAAATCTCTTAGTGTTTTAAACTGCCAGAGGAAGTAAAGAACGATGAACTCCATAGACATAATGGACAGAATAATCCTGAACTTTCACATAAGACATGGAATTATGTGGATCCGTAGTGAGGAATTACTTGGAAATTAGAAAAAGTTATCTATTTATTTCTCATCCTTTAACAAAATGATGTTTGAAACTATTCTTTTGTGTATGCCAGTAATTCAACAGAGAATTTCCACTCAACTTTTGTGTTCCAAAATACTGACTATTTAACAGGCAAGATATTTGCATTTAACTGTAAATATGAACTGTTTTGAACACACCTAAAACTCAGAGTAGCTGATGAGCACCGGATCAAAAGTGCTGTGTTTATGCTTATAAGCTTTTCTGTTAGGAAAAAAACTATTGGAAATACCACAGAGTTGAGCATATGCTGACCTTATGTTCATTCTTCTTTTCCAAAAATTATGGACTTTCTGAGATTAAACTCAAGTACATCCATAGATAACAGGAAGAGACTGATTAAAGCTAAGATGGCTTAGCAGATTGTTAATAACATGGAAAAGTGGCAATTGTTTTATAACCGCCACAATTCTGTGAGTTTGTTCATGCTGGGTAAGTGTACCAGTGCATCTGTTATTCTGACTTTGAATTCTTTAAAGCTTCTTATTTTCCATTTTTGCCTTGGGCAGATTCTGCTTGTCTAGAGCTGGCTGAAGATTATTTGCAACACACAGCATTGTTTTTCCAGCAATTAGCATATCTTTCCTGCAGTTCTTTATTTATAAGGAAAAAATAAGTCATGCACTATTTAGACAAAATGATCCTCGAGTTTTGATTTATTTTAAAGATAAAAATAGTTCTAGAGGTTTATCAATACCTTCTTTTCTACATGGTCAGTATATTATAACCTTGCAGCTGTGTTTGGACTGTACCACAGCACAGCATGTTCTCCTTCTTCTGCATTGACATCTATTAATTAGCCATTACCTTTCTTTATCCATAAAAAGCCCCACAACTTCGTGTGCATGCACACAAACACTCCTGGGGTCATTTTGCTTAAAGAGTAAAATACTTGAGTCCTTCTAGGACTGAAAATGTGTGAACAAACACCAAACCTTTTACTGCATATTGGGCACTGTTTCTGACTTGGCAGCAACACAAGGCTTCCTTTTAAAATCCAATAATATATCCAAGTGAACAATTGCAAAGCACAAGTGTTCAGTTTGAGGAAAAGCAGATACTGGCCTGGAAACATCCTCCTTTCTGGACTTGAAATTTCTGACTCCACCAGCCTCACATCCAGTGATGGAGCAGCTGCCACACTGGAGTCATCTGAAATGCTGTTGAACAGTGATGAATGCACCAGGGAATGTAGGGCATTCCAAGAAACCCAAAGTATGTTCTTTGGGGAGTAAAATATCATCCAAAAACTATGCCTGTTTGCCTGGGCAGTGAGATTTTTAATCTGTTGTGAATTACTGGTGTCAAGGGAGTGATGTTTGACTGTGAACCTGCTTTATGTTTGCTTTCTTCATGATGTATTTAAGAGCTTACCAAAGAAGAATGAAAAGGTAGCCATGAAAAGGAGTAGTACTGGGTCTCTCATAACCTTGTAAATCCTTCATAGAGCAAAGCTATTAAAATGCTATTGTGGAGCTTTTGCAGTTCCCCAAGTTTTGCATGCATCAGTCATTTTTCTTGCACTGGAGACAAAATCCTGCTTGCTTTACAAATGCAAAAACTGCTTTGTGATTCATTTCTTGTCAGTAGTGAAAATCTCCCCTGGCTTTTCACAGATAGATTGTATGTGCTGTCCTTATTTCCCTGCCAGCTCTCCACCCAAACAGCCTGGATAGTGTAAAGGCTGGGGTCACAATTTATTCACAATATTTATTTCCTTTTTGAACAGTATGTCTGAATTGAGAATGAACAACCAGAGAATGCAGCAATGAACAAACCTACAGGAGCTAACAGAGGTTGAGGTGCATGTAAGGTAGAGAATTAACTATAGTAAGCAGATGTTGCAGTTTTTATAGTTGGGATGAAAATGTTCAAACAATAAAAACTGTTCTGGTCATATTATTCAACCTGGGTAGATTGTGCTTCACTGCCTTTCCTTCCTCTGCTTAGTCAGTATGGAAATGAAATTCCACTGAATTTGATAAGTTGCCTTTTGACCTGATGCTGATTTAAGCTTCTAGAAGCTCATACCAGCACGAGGTCACTGACAGGCAAAGTCAGTGAGTCTAAAAATGGTGCAGAAAAAAAGAGATTAGGCTTTACTTGGGTTCAGATTATTTAAACAAACAGACAAGAATTCAGGGAAAACAAAATTGTGTTTCTCATCTAATTGGTCACATCACTTTATTATATGATACAATTTACACCTCTGGCATGCAGGCTCAAATAAAGTGTCCTTTGCAGTGAGCAAAAGTCTTTAGAAGTGAAAAGTTTTTTATAAAGGTAACACAGTCTTTTGCTACTAGGCAGCAATGCAGTGTGAGTAGATATTTGGTCATGTTAAAGCAAACCAAAATGAAAACAAGTTATGAACAAGAGTCATGAACATCATCAGCTAACACAACTAAAGAAACTAAGTTTTCAGTTATACTGTGTATTCAGGTGCTCTGTCTGTTGACAGAGACACCTCTGAGGGTGAACACAAAGCCAACAGATTTCAAATAGCAAGAGAATTTTTTCCTCATTTTTACTGAGCAGATCTGTGCATTCAAAAGCAAATGTAAGAAATACTTGCATTAATATATTCAGAACTCACACAAAACAGTCACAACTATTTGACAGAAAGATGCTTTGCTCGTGGAGGAATGGGGTGAAGAACAGAAAGTGAAAAATGCTGTGGGGTCCTTCAGAAAACTCTAATGCATTAATATCATTTACTGCTCCGGGCCTGCTGCTCCCTTTGAAATCAGTCCATGGTCTCAATCTGGTTTAGTCTGACTCCATCTAAACAAGCTGTGTGATCTGTCTGCATGTCTGTCTGTGTGTCTGTCCTCCCACAGTAACTTCAAAAATGATTCATTTCTATGTGGCAGAGGAATAAATCTCCGAGACAATGCAGTGCCCACAGACTCTGTAAAATCAGTACTGGGTGGAGGCCAGATCCACTCACCAGAGCTGCT
>JAWWLZ010000139.1:2949324-2967815 GCA_035041345.1 Poliocrania exsul | reverse complement strand
TCTTTTATCAGGGTTCAACAACAAGAGCATTTCAACAACAGTCTGGAAATAGCCATCTTTGTGCAGAGTGAGCGAACCCTCCTTGCTTCCTTTTACCTTCAGTATTTCACAGTCCTCTGACAGGTATTTTATCCTGTGCAGTCTGCATGTTTTTTGTGGAGTGTTCTCCCTACAGCCTCCCTCTAATCCTAGTAGTATTTTCTCTCAAAATTACTGTTCTGCCACTTAGCACTCCTTTTTCTATCTGAGCCACTCACCAGCTTCTCACTTCCTAAAGTTTTTGCAGTCTGCTGATACCTCAACCTCTTAGTATTTATTTACTTAAAATACAAATTTGTGTGGATTCTGAACATTCAGTTTAGAACATTCATTAATAACAACAACACTCTGCCAAAAAGAAAGGGAACTCATTGCCACACGATTGCTGTGGTGACAGCAAAATGGGTCACTGCAGTTTCTAGGGATCATTTTGTGTCTGACTCTTGAATGTCTCATACAAAACAAAACTGGGTATGCAAATCAAAATAAAATTAAACTAGGTATACTTGTAAGAGATGATAAAGTTTACTCTGTAAATGTTCCCACAGAAAAATTCATTGAAATCTCTTTCTGGTTGTTCCATAATATATTATCTTTTGCTGAGCAGGGACATGTTCTTTGTTCATGAACTAAATTTTGCCTTTTGTTTTTGCAGCAGAAATTTTACTTTTTTGTCCTAAAGCCACTCATCTCCAACAAAACTTCTCAATTCAGGTTTCTGTAACAAGGGGTTTATAACTGAACCAGAAAGTGCAGGTATATAAACCCTGGACTGAGGTAGCTCTTCTCTTGACAAGGCTGTAGAGGATGTCAGACCCATTACACTGATGCAGTACAATACTTCCAGTATGTGCTGTAATTAAAAGTGCTAAAAGCAACATAAAACATTTCAGTTCCTCTTTTATTGAGAACATACTGGAAGTGTTGTTATTGGGAGTGGCTTCAAATTCACTGTTAAATATGCTTAGACAGTAAACATGACAATTGCATCTCAGGAGCCTTGTGGGATGAAATAATTGTAACAGAAAACCATTTACAAGAGCTCACTGCCCTTTCCAAGTGGAGTTTCACATGGCTCCTCAACACAACCCATTCATTGCCTTGACATTTCAGCTATGTTTGACATCATCCTGAGCTTTTCATCCTCCCCCATAGCAATGAACAGCTCAACTTCCCTCTAAACATCCACAGGATATTACAACTCAGATAAAACCATTACTTTAAGGAGGCTACTAGTCTTCTGAAATATTAATAAGAATTGAAGACTTACCTGATTAGTAAAGAGTCTTGAAGCCAGGTTGGATCCAAGCACTATGTGTGCAGAATGATGTCTACACGTTAAACTGAATTCAGATTTGAGCTTTGAATGGGATTTTCAAAATATCTTAATGGAGTTAAGAGCACTAATGTCACTGGGGCTTTGTTTCTAACTCTTACTGGGGCTTTAAAAATCCTTCTGATGTTGCTGTAGGCCATATGAAATAATTGTATTTCAGTAAGAGCAAAAAATCCAAATGTGGTCAAAATTCCAATTTTCAGCTTAGATACACTGCCTTTTCTGTTGGACAAAGTAAAGAGGAGACAGGCCACAGAATGGGACATTTTGCTTAGTGCTGCAAACACACATATGCTTTAGGTGATGCCCTAAGGGAAATTTTGTGTTGTGCTGAAAATCAAAGAAATGGCAAAACAATTTCACAGATGGCAATTAGACATTTCTGTCTGCCAGCTGAATTTAAGGCAGATAACTCAGGAAACTGAAATGTTCTGTTGCACCCCACAGCTCTTCCCTAGCTCCTGTTAACTTCTGTTTTTCTGGAGAGCAGATTTCCTTTGCCTGAGAACATTTCCCAGCTTCACCTCTTGTTTATTCTGGTGATAATTAGAATAGTAATGCTTATTATTTCTTACTTGGCCTGACATACACATCTGAATTGGCTGCAGCTTAGGTTTTGGTAATTCCCAGGTTTCACACGGGATACTTGGAAGTGCAAAACTGTTATAAATCCCCTCATTTAGGAAATACCCTTGTGGTGGTGGGGTGAACAAGTCCATAAGTGTGATTATAAATTACAAGATGTGCTTTTCAGGAAGAGACTGTAAACAAAACCATGTAAGGCAATAGGAGGGTGATTGGATTTCTGTGTGTCTCTCTCTAGGAGCACTACTTACCTTTGGTAGGGTATCTTTATTCCAAGTACATACTGGTATCTTAAATGTCTACCTAAAATAATGTATGTAACTTCAGACTGAACATTTAAAGAGGGGGAAAAAAGAAGGGAGGAACAGGAATGGGAAAGCAGAGAGGAAAAGGGAAGGGGAAAGGGGAATGGGAGGGAGGAGGTTTCATATTAACAGGATAGCATCGAAAATAGATTTCCCCCAAGATATACTGTCAGTCTCTACTGTAAGTAGAACAAAAAAATAGCAGCCAAACCAAAGAAGAAACCTGCAAACAGGCAGAGAGGAAAGGGACAAGTTTAATGATAGAAGGAAAATACAGATATTGAAAGTGCAAAACAGATAGAAGGGAGATCTCCAAAGGATTAAAATATTGCTACTTTCTACTTCCAGGTAAATGCAGTATAAATATTTCCTGAGTTTTCCAAACTACTTTTTCCCAAAAATTTCCTATAATTCTCCTAAATTGTAAGTGGGAGCTGGATCAGTTGGTCATTTTCTTCTAATGCAGTCAGTATCCTGATCCAAAATTGAAAGGGGAGAGTAGAATTTTGGAGGTCCAGAATTCCAAGGAGTGATTTTTATTGCCTTGATTAGACTTGGATTTCAGCCTGCTTTCTGCATCACAACCAAATTCTTCTGAACTTTGACTGGGGTTTGAGTTACCATCATGGGACCAAACTAAGGAGATTTAGTTCATGCTTAGGAATGTTTTCTTTGTCAATATAGATAGATGTACAACCCCCCCTTATGATATAAAAGGCCCATAATGGGTCTCTAACTAGTTGAATGATAGTTTAAACAAACATATCAACAGATTCTGTCACCTTTATTGACAGAGTGATGCTTTAATCTTTAGCTTCACATTTGGGATGGGTTTTGATCCCCTTAGTTGTGTGGAACAGCACCTTGTTTCAGCCCTAGCACCACTGATGTCAGCAGGACTGCTTTCACTGAAAGACATGCTAAGCTACTCAAACACAGCTCCTTGATTTCAGCAAGGCTCTGTATTCACTGCAGGATTATGCAGTGGCCGTGAAGACCACAAGCTCTTAACAACTTTCTACAGTAGCAGTATTTCAATCCTTAGTCCCCACTACAGCAAGTAAAAGGTGAAAGTATAAGACCAGAGTAAAAAGATTTCAAGTGGGAAGAAGCACTGTAGAGCCCCAAGTGAAAATAATAAAATGTATATGAGACACCAATAGGAAGAACTGGTCATGATAATGATTTACTGTTAATTACTACTCTGGGTGCAAGAATCAGTGCTCCTGACTACAGGTAGCCCTTCAGTTCTAGATCCCTGTGCTTCCACAAGAAACTGGTGCACTGTGTTGCAGCTGCAGAACCCAACTCCTCTCTGACTGCTCGATAATTTGGATTTACAGACTCCTCTTTCACTTGCTGGGTTCAAGGCAAACTCTGGCTAAAAATATGCCTGCACCTGGGATGTCAAATTTCCCCAAAATGGGAAATCTTTAACCATTTGTCCAGCTGTCTTTCCACCTCTTTTAGTCTTCAGAACACTCCAGCATCTCTTATAAGCACGTTCTCTGTGAAATCACAGAGGCAATTCATGATTTTTGGATCACAGCTGATCCACATAGCTTACAAGCTAAGCCCCTGGCTGATCAATCAGATTCCTGTGGAAGCACCTTTGAGCCAGGACAGATCCTGAGTGAATTCCATGGTTCTCTGTGCAGGCCAAAGGTCTACCCAGGTGTATTCTGCTAGAGATCAGTCAGAGTCTAATACTGTACCTATTTTATGCTAGGTTAATAATACATATTACTATTAGTTAATAAGGCACTTCTTTTAAAAAAACAAAACAGAACACCAAAGTCCTCAAATCCCTAAGTCATTAGAACACAGCTGTGGAGAGGGACAGAAAGAAAGCTCTTCCCTGTTAATTTGACATACCAGGAATATTCCTTACTGTTGTTTCTGTTGTCCTAAAGCAAAAACCTAGTGTCCTGCTCACTTCAGGCAATGGCATCTCTGCATTTCAGAATGTTTGTCTATAAAGCACCTGATAATCTGCATAAACGTGCTAAAATTTGTGTCTTTTTTGATTCCTTCAAAAAGTTCAGTGATTTTGGACCCAGATTTGAGGTGATACATCTGACATTGTTAAGTGAGCTAAGGGATACCATGGGCACTGTCTGTGTGCCAGGTGACCACTGCAAACCAGTGGCTGCAAGCAAAGTGGACACTAAGTTTGAGCTCTGAGGTTTACTCTGCAATAACCGATGGCTTCCACACCTGTGCAGTGACGCCAGCTTTCTTTGCGGAAAATTTTGGCCTCGGAGCAGTAAACAAAGAGGGTGTTTTGGTTTCTGGCTTAGAAAACGCAGAGTAGGCTGTAGGTGAATAGGATTCATTGACTGGGAGAGAGGCATTTGACTGGAACGGAAGCTGGGAGCCGTAGGCTGGCACGGAGTACACCGAGGATGGCCGGGCCCTCGTGAGGGAGCCAGCGCCGGGTGGAAGGAAGGTTGGCAAGGGTAGAGCTTGCTTTGAAGTGGACAACTTCAAGGTCTGCTTCATGGCAAGGCTTTCCTTAGGAGGTTGGAAAGTAAATAAGGATGGATCGAGTTGGTAAGGTTGATGTTTCATGATATCCAAAGCATTGAGACCTTTCTTAGGTTTTCTTTTTGTGTTCTTGGTGGCAGCAGTGGACTTAGAGGAAGCCTTGGTAGCAGCAGGAGGGTAAGATGGGCAGTGGATGGGGTTGTAAGCCACAGGCGGAGGTGCTCGGACATTGGATGAGTATTTCCAAGAAGCTGGCAAAGATGGAGTTGGAGATGAGGCTCGTGCCATGTTTGCCTGCACAGTCTCTGAATCAACCACGTACTTCTCCATCCGGGAGTGCCTCCTGGCGAATAACTGTGCTCCCTTCCCGCTCATGGCCGGTGGCATCTCAAAGGGCGGCTTCGTGTCCCCGGCACTCGGTGTCACTGGGGTTGACTTGGGGGTATAGCTTGGACTCGCCAGGCTTGCCTGAGGCCCTTTGAAGGGACCAGCCAGGTTGAGAGTACTTGGGGGATGGGTGGGAGAATGAGGGTACTGGGGAGATTTCGGTGGTGCAGGATGGGCTGCCTGAGGTGAGGCTGGTGCTGGGAAAGAAGGAGCCTTGTTAGAGGCAGCAGCGGAAGGTGACCAAACTGGTGAAACTGGAGCACCAGCAGAAGGGGAGACCTTGAGTGAAGGCTTTGGAGCAACAGGAGGAGGGGCCTTTTGTTTAGATGCTTGAGTCTGCATGAAATTGCAAGCTTCTGCTCCCAAACTGAGGTAGTCTTCTTCAGGTCCAGACTCAAAACCAGCTCCAGCACCTTTTTTGCCCTCTGAATTGTGCACAAGGGACAACAGGGCAGGATTAGGACTTACTTTGGGTGCATCTTTGAAATTGAACATAGGTTTTGAAGTGCTCCTTCTCTTTGCCTCTTGCAGTATCCCGGTTCTTTTGGCTGGCACGGCAATCCTTTCGTCCCTGGATGCGATGTGTTCCGTGGGCTCCGTGGGTGCCCACACGCTCGGGGCAGCCTTGCTGGCCACGGGAGCTGAGACGGGTCTGTAGAAAGGCTCGGCTGGTGGGCTGACAGAGCAGTAAGGAGGTGGTGCTGGTGCATCTGAAAGAGGACTAGTGACATTTCTTACAGGTGAAAATGGTGCAGCTGCTCGGTTTTGAACCCCAGAAGGGAAGGGTTTAGCTGTTACATTCAAAGCTGCCACTTTTTGGGCTCCAGAGGGCTGAAAAGAGAGGTTTGTGCCTGGTGCTAAGCCAAAGCCATTTTGCTGTACCATTTTGCTGTGATTCTGGCTCACATCTGTGTAGCTTTTGCTCACACAGGTCTGCTGTGTTGATGTTTCCTCCTCTTTGGACTGGTAGACCGAGGAGCTTACTTTCTGGAAGTTCTCTGTCACGGTGGTCTCCCTGTGCTCCTCTGTCTGCACTGTGCTTGACTTCATCTCCTCCTGCTCTGCTGTAATCTGATCCATCCTCTGCCGCCTCCTGGCAAACATGAGGGCCCCTTTCCCTGTGCTGTCTGCGAGCGTCTGCATCTCCTCTCCACTTTTTGTCTTCTTTTCAACCTCCAGTAGACCAGTGTCCCAGTCAAAGGTCACAATCTTACCGTCCTTCTCAATGTCAGAGAAGAAATCTTCATCTATTTCTGACTCGCTGGTTGCAAGCAAACTCACTTCAAAGGTGTTTTCTTTGTCCCCCTCTTCACCTTCGCCCTCCTCACCCTCGTCTTCGTCCCGCTCTAACTCCCCAGTCCCGTAGCTCACTAAAGTGTATTTCCTCGCCCTCTGGCGACGCTTCTTGAACATCAACACCCCCTTGGAATTGGGGTTGGGAGCTGCCGTCAGCAGCAGTGCAATGCTTTTACATTTAGATTTGGCTTCTTTGACCTGCTTCTCTGACAGGCTCTCACTTCGTCGGAGCCCTGTGGAAGGAATTGAAGTACACATTTGTTTACATGCATCCCACACAATTACAAGGGCAATATTTACCTATTGTGAAAGTTATCCACTCTCCTCTTTTCCTATATTAAAACATTTATTTTCTTGTATGCAAAGTTCATTACACTTCAGCTTTTCTCACTGTACCAGCTGTGTTGTAAATTCCATACCCAGCATTCCTTAGAGTCACACCCATGCAAAGGCAAAGGCTACATCACTTTCTTTAGGACTCTCTTAGTTCAACAGGAACATGACATGTGTCTTTATTTCTAACATTCTTGATTTTTATTCCCACAAGTAATCTCAGCAGCAACAGGCAGGCAGTATTTCTTAGTAATTCAGTTTCTGTGGTCTGGTATTTACCAACTGTTTGACCACAGCTCCTGGCCTTCCCAGCCACTCCCAGCCAGCCAGGCCCATGACTGTTTAATATATGGGACTAAATGAAACTGAGCATGTTCTGTATGACAGTAATAGCAGCTTCAGTGCCATTGAGGTGTTTATTTTACTACTATAAATTACAAAATCTATACAGTGTATAGTATAGTTGCTTCTATGAATTAGCTATTTAAAAGCAAGTATACATCCAAGAAGGGATACACTGAAAATATTAGCATCAACTTGCAGCCCCTTGGAGGATGTTGGAGTTTGGCCGTGGTACTCAGTAAAGCAGGTTTCAGTCTTTTAGCAAGCATTACTTGCCTGAAATACAATCCAAAGGATATAGTCTATAGGATATAACAGCTCTGCAATGCTTATTTTGAAAATGTGGCCAGAGTGAATACACAACTGACTTCTCAAATGTATTCACCAGCGTATATCAGTGACACGTGTTTCTTACAGCGTAAATTACTGGGTTTCATCAGGTTATGTGGAAGAGGAGCAGATGCAGCTGTGAAGGTGATGGATGCACATCAGCATGGCTGCTTCCTTGTTATGGGCCATGGAGCCTGGGCCCCATGGGGCAGTGCTGGTCGGGTGGGGTTCCTGTCCCTTCCCTTCCTTGTACTCTACCACTGCAGCTCAGGACTGGCAGCCTCAATAGCTTCTCCCCTCAAAAAACCCCTAGAATTTAAAGCTGTTGCTTTTGAAATCAGTGACCCCTTCCACTTTATTTCAAAAGGAAAAAGCATGCCTCTGATATAAGAAAAAAGAACAGTAAATCATTTAGTATCTTTTGCTAGCATAAAGCAAACTTATTAAAGAAAGCAACATGGTGATGTGTTGTCTATCCATGATCCTTTTAGCTGTGTCAGTAGATGGAGTCTGATACTTCTCCTATTAAAGACAATTGGAGTTTTGCCATTACGCTTGATGACAGTGTGACTGGACCAATGGTTCTCACAAGAACTGTGAAGAAGAGCATGGCACCCAAACCAGCAATTTGTAATAATACTTTATTGTGGGAGAGTCAAATCACGAAATCCTCAGCTCAGTCCTGTGACGATCCAAATGCTTACAATAGTCTCCAAGGACATTTTCCAAAAGTGTGGGCTGTAGTGGTAGAGTCATCTGATAATTATTTACAGAGGAAATTCCTGCTGAAGAGATCAAGCACCTATAATAGATGTTCATCTCTAGTTCAGATTTTAGTGCTGCATTATAACTTCAATTTTTCCAGAAAGCATGCATAGTATTTGCTGCACACAGAGTATTCCCTATGCTCAGCAATTTGTTTGTTCTAATGTGAAGAAAGGAGTTTAATAATAATAGTATTAAATAATAATAATAATCCAAAAATGTTTAAGATAAGTCAGTGGTTCCTAAGGATAATGCTCTGCCACTAGGCTAGAAGAGACTGAGATATTGGACATGGGAAAAGGACAGGATCTATGTTGTACTTGAAAGAACAGCTTATCATGTAGTTCATTCTTTGTATTTTTGCCTTTTCAGACAGCATTGCAAGTAATTCAGGCACAGTCCCACAGTTGGTTCTGACTTCGCAGCCAAAATGTGAAGCATGTGCACTTTTCTTTCATACTTCATTTAATATGCCCAAAATATGTGGGTTGCATACAGACACTTATGCCTAAGTAACTGCTTAATCCACTTGCCACTAAGACACAAATGGTTGTCATGCTAAAAATACGCTGCCAGAGGAATTAGCAGTGGGTTAGCAGAGGGGTTCCAGCACTGCCTGTTGCTACAGTATATCCCTGCACACATTCAAGCACCTTTGACATACTGCTACCAAATCCCCAGACAGGATTCTTCACATTTTTGGGAAGGAGCAAGTGGCCAACAGAGAGGTCCCAGATGAATAAAATAATAAATAAATACATAAATAGGTTAATTAATAAATAATACACATCTACACCCAGTTAATTAATATTGGCTCCAGTGGCAAGTTTACTTCCATGTAAACTTCTTGGACACATTTTGAAGCTGACCTCTGGGTATGGGAGGCAGAAGAAATAGCATGTTCACTTTACAGTCTGGACAAGGCTGACAAAACCAAAAGGATCATGTAACAGTTAGACACATGCTGGTGTCTGTCAAAATCTCTTCTGCAGGCAACACGAAGCTTTTCTGCTCACCCTTTTTATTAACTTTTGAGAGCAGTGGCATGGCTTTGATTTTAGATGATGCAAATGGCAATGCAAGGATTTTGCTATAAAAGGAGAAATCCCCAGGATTTACTTAGATATGTGCAAGCAACTTGCTGTTTTTGTTAATATTCTACAGATTGCCCCTGAATATGCATTAGAAGACAAGCAGAGTTCAGCCCTTTCTGGAGATGTAAGTATTTTTAGTTGAACAAAGTCATGAGTTAATTTCAAAGTGCAAGTCTGGTAAGCAGAGTTATTCAGCACAGTTAAGGCATGGGTATACTCTTGGCTCATCACCAGGAGCATTGTATTACCCTGAAAAAATATATAAAGCAAGAACAGCAACATTGTTTAAAAGAAAAAAAGAGAGGGAAAGTTATCAAACTGCAGAGAAAATCTCTAAACATTTTTTGTAACGCCTTCCAAATCCTTCAATTATATCTAAAGCTACAAAAGAAGCCCTCAGGCAGTGCAAATGGTTATATGGAACATACTTACTTGCGTGCCTTGCCCTGTGCTTGAGAGGTCTGTGATCCTTTTCCGAGTGCTTGTTGTCTTCTCCCTGCTCTGTGCCTTCTGATGAAATTGCAAAGGAGAGGAGGGAAGGAGGTGCTTCTGACTGCCCTCCTTCTACTTGAGAATCAACACACCCCCTTTCAGACAGAGGTGCTTCCTTCTCCCTGTCAGAACAGTCTAGGATCACCTCCACCCTGGGGATAGATGGAGCTGCACCTTGGATCCTCTTGACCTCTTTGCTGCTAGAAAACTGGACTACTTTGTTTGACCACTGGATGTTGCCCTCTTTCACACCCAGGGGAATTGTGATGGCGGGGCTGGTCCCATCCTGTTGTACACTGGCTCCTCTTCCTGAAGGGGGACATTTTTCTGCCCCCAGCAGAGTCACAGCAGGAGCGTTGGTGCCCTTGTGTGTGTCATTGGGCAGGGACAACTGCAGCTCCACCACAGTGCCTGGCCTGCTTGCTTCTGTCTCCCCTCTGAGAGCAGCCTCATCTGCCACGAGCACTGTGGAGGTGCCTATCACTTTAGGAGTAATTCTGTGGCTTTGTCTGGCCTCTTGTTTTGTTGCAGAAAAGCGTATGTTGCTTTCTGGTGCTCCCTGGTGAGTTCCACTGTATATCTCCGTGATGCACAAGTCTCCATGGGGTCTCTCTTTCTCTGTGTTAATTTGCAGTGTGGTGTTCTCCCCATAGTCCTCATTTGTGATGTTCTCGGGCTTTCCGTTTGCTCTTTCAGCACTCCAGGTTTCATTTATTCCACTGGAGGATCTGCACATACACAAACAAGTAATTCAAGAAATTAAGCTGCTGCAAGCACAGTTACAAAAGCAATTTGTGTGTAGTATTTCACCTCTTACACTAACTGTGATACCTCCCAGCAGGGCCATTTACATAGGAGAATTTTCCCAGAATGGAGAGGTCTTAAACTGAGGCATCTTTGTGTCTTTCAAAATTCTTCAACTTTACAGTTCAGTCAGAGGGAAATCACACGACAGTGGTAGAACTGGGATCCTACTCCCATCCTTCTGCAATGTGGAATTGTATCATTCCTAACATCAGGATGCTTTCACCAACACATTTCCCTTCTAGGGTTTCCAGACAAGTGCTGCTGAGACTTCTGGGACAATACTTCATATTTCACTTGTCTGTGAGAAAATTAACTTTGCATGACACCAGAATGGTGGTTAATTTTTGGCTACACTGTGGCCACTACTGCAACTGTGTTAGCACCATCCTCACATGGAGTTCCTGTACCAAACAGTTCCCTCTCCGAGGAACACAGAAGTGCTGGATGAGGATCAGGGGGAGGGGAATGAATACTTAAAATACACATTCAAAGGATTCCTGTCAGGGTCATCATCCTTATATATCATGGATCATTTAAAATATTCTGGGCCTATTCCAGTGATCCAGCATAAAGGGGTAGTGAACCTATGCCGTATTTCCTAATTATTTAAAAATACATATTTCTAACTGGAAAATGTTATTTTCACTTCCTGAAGCCTGCTGTATATCTCTGTGTAGCTCTTTTTCCTAAACTATTAATTCCCCTGGGCCAGTTAGGTTGTTTTACTGGTGTTACTCTTTAACTCCTTCTTTCAGTGCTCTGGACCATACTAACTACTATTAATTTGAGCAGAAACTTTCTCTATACAGCAAGATTGCAGCATGTTATCAACACTTTCTAATGACTATAAGGTAGCAAAACACTTTTTCAAGTAGGGGAAGCAGTAGGTAAAGTAAAGTAAAGAATTAATATGAAGTATTATTGAGATTTTTAAAACCAAAAGTGAGTCTCAGCTATTCTGAAACTTTGGAACCTCCAGAAAAAGAAAGGCTGGAAGAAGCAACAGATGAAATAGATCTGTCAGTGCACTGAAGAAACTCCAATATCACTTGCTTTTCTAGCCATGCAGCACATTGTTTGTGGCAGTCTGGGTCTGCCTCAAATAGCACAAAATGTGTAACATCCATTTCACCACATATGGAGCTATATAAAGGTCAGACAGATTTTGATTTAGGGAGCTCCTTGTGAGTGCTGCTGGATCCCATCGTATTATGCTGTTTGGATGATCAATTGTACTGCTCTGAAGCACAGATAAATTACAGAAATCTGTAAACATTTCCTTCTAAGATATGGACTGGGGGCTGGGCCAGCTAAATGTTGGCCTTTATTGGTAGTTGAATGATTGTGTGTATGTGTGAGAGGGAAAGACTTCCACCTTAAAAGGCCCTTGCTACGTATGGATATACTTCTACTCTATATAGACATAAATGTGTATCCCCTGTCCAGAGGCAGAATACTGGCTCTGACCTCTTTTTTGTCATTTAAGATTCTGTTTTGTCAAATTATTCTTTTTGTTTCAGGCCTTTCCAGCTCACTGCAGGAACAACAGTGCTGGTGTAATTCCAGGAAGGAAGCAGAACCCCTGGAGTCAGCACGGCAGGGTTTGTCTGAGACTCGTGTTTTCCTCCCTACATGGTGCATTTCATGTCGGTATGCACTGAGCACACTCCCCTCTTCCCCCTGGAAATGTTCTTTCCAGGCTCAGCCAGCAGCCCAGGAGCTGCTCACACTGATGTGAAGGGGCAGGCTGGTGTTCCAGTGTGTCCCACTCTCCGTGTTTGCCCGGATACATCAGCTCAGTGTCTGTGGGGAGGGTCAGGAGATGCTCCCCACGTGGCACCTGGAGAGTGCCCGCCCTGCAGGGTGTCCTTTCCTCTGATCCTGCAAACCCAGCGTTTCCTGGGCTCTGCTGCTCAGTGACTGGCTGGGGTTTGCAGGGAGCTGGGAAAACTTTCTGTACACATCAAAGGCCAAGTAGCATTATTTAAAATTACTTTAAAAGCCTGATTTTCTTCCCAATAAGGTTAGTAAGAGCAAAATTAGACCAACAGTTAATGGCTGTAAAAATCTCATCCTTCATGCAAATGGTTCAGGAACAGCCAGAATCTTCCCAATGGAAAATACTCTTCCTTTCCAGCAAAAGATACTTAGATGTAAAGATCACCACTGGAATACCACTGTAATTATTCTTTCCTCATGATTTCCAGCTTTTTGTTGAGGTGGCTGCTTACAAGTGGCTACTCAGGAAAGGAAGGATTTGCTTCTTGCTGCTCTCAGGGGACACTAAGGCACTTCCCTAAAAATCCTTCTGGTGGTAGTGCTGAGAGGAACAGTGCCCACAAACAAGGTGGGAGGGCAAGAGAAGTGTTTCAGTCTGTTCTCACATACCTGGGAAGATACTGACAGCAGGGGCTGGGATTTGGGAGGCATGAGCTGGTGAGAAGAATTTCATAAGATTCTCACAGTGAATTCCTTTAGAACACTTTAGTCACTTTCAGAGTGTTGAGGAACTGCTATTTCCTTAATATTTCTACCAGACATGGTTTCATTCTATGAAACACTGAGTTATGTGGTTAAAGCAGTGTTTTGGTTCTGATTTTTAGGACATGCCTTGCTGTTTACCATACATTGCATCAGGGGCAATGGAGAGTCCCTTTCAGCTAGAGTGTCCTGTGGCCCTCAGACAACTGAAATATCAGTTACAGAACAGCAATAGGCAGGAGTCAAAGCATGAGGAGCTATTTCTGTGGCTGCAAAGACAAATGGTGAGCCACAAATACCATTTTTACAAGTGCAGTTCCAGTAGTGACATTATGAATTAAAAACATGAGAATGCAGGTACCACATGAGGAACACTCAGTTGGTGCCCTTAAGTCCTTACAAGGAGTGTGGAGGTTTCAAGTCTTTTCTTTCTCTTCTTACTCCTAAGTGAAGGCAATTCAGAGTTTGTCTTGTCTGAGGAGAATGTGGTTGCAGTAGGTGGGCAGGCATTGGAATAGACTGGTGTGCAGTGAGCAGATTTGCACATTTACATGAAGCTTCTCTAAGAAACTCAAAGCATTTTCAAATCGAAATTCACTCTCACTATTTTATAAATGCAGAAGCTGAGACCCAGAGAGCTGTAAGTGACTTGCCCCACCTCATCTAGGGAGGTGATAACAGCTACAGAAATAGAATTCATGACTTCCAGACCCTCTCCCCCTCCTGACTCCTAACGCATTTTGCCACCCAAGGAGACCATTTGCCATGTCATCATCAAGGCCTATCTGCATTAACACACTTTCTCCATCTATACAGCCTTTGCTTTTTGTAAGCCTCACTTCCCTATCTGTGGGGAATAACAACACTTCACTGCTTCAAAGGGATGGAGAGAATAATTGAACTCAAGGCTCTGCAGTTTGCAAGTATCAAGAATACTTATATTTGGAGGCTGTACTCTGTGCCTGAACACTGCTGTTCAAGTCAGACACATTAATTCCTTCAGCTCAGGCAACTCCGTCTTCCCACCTTTCCCAAACAGACAAGCAGAGTCACAGACTGTCAGAAGCTCACATTAAGTCTGCAGAATGAGTGTGTCCAAAGCCAGCATTTCCCAGGTGATTCCCTGAATTGCACCCAAGCATTCCGAGTGTTCCTTACCTCTTGATGAGCATCTGCAGGGCGTCAGTCAGGCTTTCCATCAGCACGATGACTTCAGCATAGGTTAGGTCTCCACAAGGCTTGCCATTGATGGACACCACCTCATCCCCCTCACACAGCCCGGCCTTGGCTGCTTTGCTTTTGCTGCGAACCTGCGGGGAGTCAAACACAAATTCCAAAATGCGCCATTAGTGCTCATCTGAAAGCAGCAGCAACCATGTCTTCAACGTACTTTTGTTGGAACCAAAGAGAAGGGGTCAGTAATACCAATAATAAACAGATTTTCCAGTAACACAGATTAATAACTTGGCCCAGTTGAGATCAATACTGTTCTGGCCAATAATAGCAAATACAAAACCTTCTGCTTTACTGAACTTGTGAGCTGGATGTCAAACTGGCTGGATTTATTATTCTGAAACTGGGAGACATAGAAGTTTTGGACAATAACCAATTGATCACTGTTTAGAAGAAATGCCAAAAACCTCATTAGCTTCTCTGAAAGTAAGAGACTGCTAAAGCTGAGATCTACACCAAGATTGAAGAAGAGTGTATAAATTCAGGCCTCTCTGGGCAGAGTGTCAAGATCTACATGCTGTTAGAGCTGTAGGTATAGAGACTCCTGCTATACTGGACATTTTTTCATTAGATGCCCAGCTGTAGATTTAGTTGCCAAACTATAAACATCTGAATCTCTGGAGATCCTAAATCCATGTTTAGTCATCTGAGTAAGTGCCCTGATTTACTAAAGTTAAGGCATGCCTGTTATGGTTTACCTTTCTCTGTTAAGTTCTCATTCAAGAATCTTATGCAGCTCAGTTTCTGCTGTTTGACCCCTTTTCCACTGGCAGCATGTTATAACTTATCATAGTCTTTGTATAACAAAACCTAGACAGCTTTTACACCACTCAAGGTATGCTGTACAGTTGACTGCTATTTTTAAAGTACATATTTGGCAAAGAGTGTGTTATATTAACCAGGATGTTTGCAGGAGTCTATTTTAGAATGGCACATACACAAAAAAGGGCTGTCCTTGGGTTCTTTGATCTCAATCTTATACCTGTTGGTGTGAGTACTTTGGCCTAATATGATATTCAATTGGTGATTTCATGTGTTACCTTTACTAATTCTCACAGCATTTTCATGAACATATTCAAAGAAGTAGCACAGTTGTGCTCTTCATACTATACTGACAGCAGCAGAGACAGTTCCCCCTGTCTTGGGAAGTTGCTTCTGATATACACCAGACTTGAGGGTGCAGCTGCCCCACAGACTCATGGAATTATCCCAAATACATTATTAAGCCACAGGGCTGGTACCTAAGACTCATTTCTGGAAGCAATTTTGAAAAGTTTCTTGTTGTCAGGCTGATATGCAGCATAAGGAGTGAGAGTGCATGTTTCTCTGTGCCACCTTGCACATCTTTGCTGCTTCAGTTTACACATACCCATGTGTCATGTTGTGGCTTTTGGAGCAGGGAAGGACCAGAAGCCTGGTGCATACAGAAGCCAGTTCCCACCTTGCAGAGTCAACATTTACAAATATGGAGTGGTATGCTGCTCTGTTCAGCTCCCCTTAGACAACTTCCTTGTGCTTTGGGAAGAAATGACAGTTTGGGCAGTGTTTAGAATGTTTTGCTTCATACATGAGCTGGGATTTGGGTTGAGGTGCAGTTACTGGGCTTTTTTATATAGGAGGGTATGCTATTAAAATTCTACAGGACATCCTAGGCCTGAATGTAAATATTCAATTTAGAGGTCATAAAGAATTCTGAGTGACATGTAAACAGCCATTGTAGCAACATAATGTGATATGATACTTAGATTGTGAGATGAAAAATTGTTTCTGTTCCTTTATTAAGTGTTTGAGAATTTGGGGTCAGTTCTGTCATAGGTCACCACTGAAGCTGTTGCAAGAGGGAAACTGTTATCTATTCCAAAACTTCAGTGATTTATGTCAAAAAGCAAAAGTACAGATCACAATCTTAGTAGCTCTGCATGAATTTCTAGGCAGCTCCACCAGTTACATGATATTTAAAACAGACTCCTTGGTAGCATTGAAAAAAAAAACAGACAAGGGCATTGAATTGCCTTTTAGAGTTCTTTAAAGAGCATCCTTTTTTTGTTGGTGTTTGTGTTGAGAGAATGAAAGAGAGGTGATAGCAGTGACAAAACATGGGCAAGGGCAGATTGTGTGATAAATTATGGCAGGGTGCTGCTAGGATAGAATATCCCATCATCATTTGTGTTATTTTAGCCTCAGCATACCACCAGCTTACTCAACAATACACAGCCTGCGCTGTCATTGTTTCTGGCTTTGTTTGTTTGTCTTAACTGGAAACCCACAAAAATGAGCAAGTAATTTACACATATAAACCAAAACTTCTCAGATTTCTGGGAAAAAAATTTTTTAAAAAGTAAAAAATCCTGAGAACATCTCCAGAATATTCCTGTTAAAATACGTGTTCAGTGGACAGTTTTGTCTCAAAGGAAGTTTTGGCAGAAAGATTTTGGGGACCCCACTGGGAAAAAAAAGCTGCCTTTGTTAGCAGAAATACAACTTGGTCACAGAGGGGACAGTAAGAAACTTTTATCCAGTTCTTGGGAACTTAAGGCAAGGCACATTTTTTTGTTAAGCAGAAGAGATTCTTCCAAAACTCTTGCCTCACAGTGCAGTCCTGGTTTCTCAGGTACTTGTTTTTTCCTATGCCCTTTGAGTTGGAGCTTTATTTGCAAGAAAAAGTGTGTTTTTTCCCATATAGGATCTCACTACTAAAAAAATAAGTTTGTAAAGATTGTCTTAGCTTTTCAATGCCTGCAATTCCAGTATAACCCAGGAAAACTGAGCCTGTTCTGTTGGTGCTGAACCTGTCAAGACACAGCTTCTCCTGGGGCACAGTGAAGAGCTTCACCCCACTGTCCCCTGGTGCTGCCTGTGTTGCTTTCCTGCTCCCCCTCACTCAGGACTCTTCATCATTCCATTTACCTGAACTATGTAATTTCTTTTTATTCCCAGATAACCCCTGTACCTGGAATTTCCCACTGTCAGGAGTGCCCTTTGCTGATTAAAATGTCAAGTGCTGAGCAATTCCTCTCTGCACAGAAATGTTAACCTTAGGGGAAACCTCTTTTGTGAAGAACTCAGCCTGGATGTTTGCTGTTATCAGAGCACTGTAGAGGATCCAGGACTTCCTGGCACCAGTTCACAAGCAGCAGGGACTGGGGCTGTCCAGAGGCTCTTCAGGAGGGGCTGTAAAGACTTGGGCTGAAGCTGTGAGTGAGCAGGGACTGGGTGCTGAGATGCCCTGGTGAGAAATCACATCCCAAAGGCACAGGTATGTGGTGGGGAAGGTGTGGGATAGTAACTCCTGTGGGTTGGTGGGAGCTGTGGGATGCTGTGGGGCTGGAGCAGCCCTGGGTGCCTGCAGCACTCCTGTGGGATGGTGGGAGCTGTGGGATGCTGCTGGAGCAGCCCTGGGTGCCTGCAGCACTCCCGTGGGATGGTGGGAGCTGTGGGATGCTGCTGGAGCTGGAGCAGCTGTGGGTGCCTGCAGCACTCCCGTGGGATGGTGGGAGCTGTGGGATGCTGTGGGGCTGGAGCAGCCCTGGGTGCCTGCAGCACCTGGCAATTCCAGCCAGTTTCCTGACCAGTGAAAGCAATAAACTGAGGGATACACCAGTGGCTGTGCTCATGCTTATGTGGGGCAAAGGAGGGATTTAGAGAAAGCTGATGTGATTGCTCAGCCCTCATGCTGTGTATGTTTTAATACTTCTAATTTAAACTAGATCTCGTTTTCCTTCTGTCACCTGGAGACTCCTTGCCAGGTAATTAAATCTCCTCCTTTGATTTAATCTGAGAGCAGTTTAGTTTGTACAAACCCCAAACTTCCATGCTGTGAAACAACATGTGGTCAATCAGGGTAACAGGGAAGTTTGCTTCAAAAAAATGTAGTCTGATGAAACTAAAATGCTGGAGTAGATGCACCTGTCACTTGTTGTGGCTGCAAGTGGATGCACAGACAGCAACTGGGGCTCAGCTTACCAGCTGATGATCTTGGGGGGTGTCTGAGCCCTATAATAAGCAGAGCAGAGAGTTGAGGTATGTTGAACCTGGCAACAAGGTCAGTGAGTTGAAGTTTAAAGCCAAGGAGATGGACTTGAGGACACTCTGCAGTCCTGGTTCTCTAATTGCTCAATGAAGAATTGTTAGAATATTTCATCATCTTGATTTCACCAGTGACTTTTGGGAAGGATGATG
>JAWWLZ010000139.1:2919419-2933347 GCA_035041345.1 Poliocrania exsul | reverse complement strand
CGCAGTTGCCACAGTGAGTGGAAAGGCTCGTGCAAATGTGTCTTGAACTGTGCTCACAAAACACAGCTTTGTTTCATCTTATTTTTGAGAGGGTGACATTAACACAAATCCTCAAAAACACAGGGCCACATTACCTGTGTCCAAAAAAAAAAAAAATAGCTTAACAGAAAATAAATGCAATCCATTCTAGAATAATTTAGCGCAGCATTTAGACTGCATAAGGCCCAGACTGATTCTACACAAGAGGACAGCAGCCACAGAGAGAGTGTATTGTATGGTATCTCCCATTCTCTTTGGATCAATGCAGGAAGCTGTAGTCTGTGCTAGACAGGATTCCTAAGGCATCTTGAAAATATTGCTCAACTTGCATTAGAAAGCCTGGTGGTGACTATAACAAGGTCTGATTATGAAAAAAAGACTCGTATAGCTCCTAGTGCCTTTATCATACCTTTCATCTGGACTCATCTGACAAAATTGATTTCAGATTACATTTGCTATTGGGAGTGTAATTACCTTCCAAAGTATGGCTAAGATGAGTTAAGTCTCTGAGTGATTCAATGAACAAGTGCTTCATTTCTTTCCTGCCCCAAGTTCATACCCAGTACAGAGCATCTGGAATGACTCTGACATCGACCTAATCCCCTGCAGGTGCTTGTTCACCTTGCATTTGGAGAACACTTCGTTGTGAGTCATCTCTAGCTAAGAGGCCCTGCCCACTGCAAGAGCAGATCAAGACTGAAATACTGAGGGGAAAACAGGCACCCCCCACAAAAACCTTTAGGGAAGTCTCTTCTTGTTACTGTGTTTATACAGTGAGATGTAAGAAACCAAACAATTCCTGGCATGGGGAATGTGAGGTGATTAACCATGTGATTTATCACTGCTGTCTATTCACCCAATGAAATGCTGCACCTAGGCTTGCTCTGAGAAGTTCTGTGTCCCAGCAGCAGTGCTGGGTTCCTGTTGAGGTTGTCTAGTACCAAACTGGCATGAGGTTTTCTAACAGACCAAGGACTTGTAAGTAGTCATTGGGTGTGTATAAGCCATGGCTTCAGCTCTGAGCAGTAAATATGGGGATGTTGTGTACTGCCCCTCAAGTATATACAGATACATGTGGACCAGGAAATGATAAATTCTTTACTCACAATTAAGGAGGACTAATGGAGACATTTATCCTTCATACAGATCTGTTCTCAGATCTTCCTTAAGGGAAAGTTAACAGAGTCTGTGTATTTAGAAGCATAGCATATAACAACAAGGAAGGGGGAGAGTTTGCAGCAAGCAAAATAAATTCTTATAAGGCACTAGACACTGTCTTTAATGCTTGCTTGTAGTCCAGCTGGGTATTTGTTCCTAAAATATTTTCTCAAAATCTGTTGTAATTAAGCAGAAATCAAGGTTACTTCAACTAACTTAGTTAGGTGGAGTTGGCTTAATTATGTCAGTTGTCACTGCAAAAGACTGCAGCAGTTTCAAACATGATGCATAAAAACTGGAACTACTGACACTTAAAGATTCACCTAAAAAAAGTAGCGGAATGGAAACTCCATTTTCTGGCCAGTTCTGACAGCAGTTTGGTTTTTATGTTTTGTTTTGTCTCTGGGTGTGGCAGTAGCTTTGCATCCAGTGGTATTCCCTTCAGGAGATCCTGGTTGTCTATTCTTATCAGAGAATCCCCTTGCTTGATGCTTGTCCTGAATTAATCCTTGCCTTATGGCACCTTACAAAAAGAGGGAATACCTGGGAGCTTGCTTTGCTGTATGGATTAAATGGCCTTCTTATGGCTCATCTGCTCAAATTCACGTGCTGAGGAAGATGAGGGAATCATCAACTAAACTGAACATACACACAAGGCACTGGACCTTGCTATTTCTTGCTATTTCTGACTGTTACTGTTAAGGCCCTAAGTCTTCTTTCTTCTATACCCCTGCTTCTCATTTTTCTGTAACTCAACTTTTCCATTCAAAACATTAATAATTTTCACTTACAAATTATTTCAGTAAGGTCCAAAGGAAATATGAGAAGTTCAAACCAGCTTTGACAACCCTGCAGTATTGTTCTTAGAAGAGCTGAGAGTTCTTCAGGTTGTGAAGTGAAAAATTATTCCATTTTCTTCTGGAACAATGTTTTTTTTCTCTGCACCTCCTTCCTGTCTGTTTTCACACTCAAATGAAATGAAGTGAGAAACCTTAAACCCAGTATTAAGAACTTTCCTTACAATTAATCACTCTGAATAAGAAGCATCTGGTTCTGAGCGAGCTAAATTTATGGGAGAAATCATAAATGAGATGACATCTTGCAGCAGGGCTTTATCTTAACATAAACAAATAACTCTTGTATTTCTTTTGAAACTCTGCTGTCCCCAGCCAGATATGAGAACAAACAAGACATTAGTTATATTTCCCAGTATAAAAGTCCCTTAAAGGAGCCTACTGGGAAAAGTGGGTCTGAAAACCACTGGGATTATCCCAGCCTAAGCTATTGGGGTTGTGAAGAATTAAAAGGACAACATTCTAATCTTAGTAGTGTTTTAAGTAGACTTGTGAGAACTCAAAAGAGGATTGAGCTTGCTCACTCTTAATAAAACAGTGGGGAGCTGTAGTTTGTTGGGGTTTGTTCCTAAGAAGAAGCTTATATGAGGTGAATATTGATTAGGACATTGGTCCATTCTCCCCACAGATAAGGAGGTGATCAAAGGGCACAGGACAGTCCTAGAGAGACAAGTTGCAAGGGCAGTTCCAGCAGAGAGCATGGCAACCACCAGGATGATCCTGCAGGCAGTTTCCTTGTGCTCCTCCACAGCAGAATTCCCCCAACAAGTAAGTGAGAGAGCCTGCTGCATTCCCAGGTAAAGGATAATATGCTGGATTTGACTTGCAGCTGGAAAGGGCATTGGCTGTGAACGCTGTGTGCAGTGCAGAAACCCAAGACAAGGCAGGGCAACAGAAATATCTTTTCACTTGCCCTCCATGTAATGGCCATCATTGTCAACCATGTGTAGAAAAACGTCCCTTTATTTGAGTTTTGCTTGCCAGATCAAACATTTCCCTTAATTTCCACTCCAGGTATCCCAGGCTATATTTTGTTGAATCAGCAAAGTGTCCTTTATTTAAAAGAAATTAGTCTACCTCATAACAAAACATTCCTCACTGTTTTTCCTTCTTCTGTTTAGTTGAAACAGGCTTGTTCTGCAATCACAGACTCAGGGATTTCCAAAAGCTAAAGGTCAGCCTGAAATCTCACAGCACACTTACTGTACAAAAGCCAAGCAATGAAATGTTCAAAGACTCTTTAGAGAGCATTGCCCTCCAGTATAAACTTGAGTCACTGCAATCCCATGTGCCTCATGGTCTGTATTTTTTTCTTTTTTTACCAAGGATGTTGTTAGTATGAATTTCTTCATATCCTGAAATCTCAAAATAAAACAGATTTAAGAGATCATTTTTCCTTTTTCCTCACACTGTGGATATCACCTTTTAAGTGAACCCATGTCAGCTGTTTTAAACAGGTTGGACTGTTGTTCTTATTCAATGGTGAAGTGAGTTATTTTTTCCTCAGATTGTATTTTGCCCTCAAGTATCTTCTTTTGTGACGTGTTCTTAAGGTAGATTAAGTATTGAACACATGCTTTAATGTTCTGTAATTCCAGTGGAGGCTCTTAGCAGTGCTGCCCATCCTGTGTAATTCCCTTATCAGGGAACACACTGGGATCTCCCTATTCTCAAATAGGTGATTTACCCTGATGATAAAGATAATGATTAACGTTTTATGCCTGCTTATCACTGCTTAAAGCTATCAGGGAGAGTTCCTCTCTGAAGTATAGAAAAAAGTAACTGCCTGGACACCCACACACATTTTCAGAGGACTGCAATTGTTGCTGAAAAAAAGATATTTCCAACAAATCTGCTTGTAATTGGACCTGACCCAGTGCTGATTCTTCCAAAGCTGGCTAGAAAAATAGATACTAATTCCAGTCAAAATTAATCATACTCTACTGAGACAGAGTGGGACCTACTTCTTAGTATCCTTAATATTCTCCACAAAAAGATGAAAATAGTTGTGCAAACTGATAAAAGAAATGTATTCTTCCAGTAAAATTGTACTGAATGCATCTCAGTAGTACTTGGACACTGTTTAGTAGAATGAGAAATTGAACAAGAGAAGGAAGATCTCCCAGGAAACTGTTGTGTAAATCTGCCACAAACAAATGGGATGGAGTTAGTTTGGGAGCCTGGTCCCTTGTGGTGTGCTGAAGCTGAGCAGCAGGGCCATCTGTAAATCATGTCAGGGACTAAAGCACTCTGGGAAACTTTAAAGTCATTGTGTACAAAAGGCCTCATTAGCTGACCAGTGGGGGGATTTTTTTATTTTTTTTGTGGTGTTTTTTTCTCCCAGATAAATCACATATGAACAGACATACAGTAAGGGGAAGAGCTTGCAATGGCTACAATGGGAACAGAATCAACCCCCCTATGCAGCAGTTTCACATTCCATTCAGAGAATATAAGGTCTTCTTTCCAAACTTTTGTGTAAGCTTCCATTCCCATCATTTTCTATGCTGAAACAGTTACAGTCAGCATTACTTGGTGTGTGCATTTTCATGTGTAACTCTGCCCTTTGGGTGCTCAGCTTTAGAAAGACCAGTGGTGTCAGATCCTCTGGAAAGATTGTCCAGATCCACATCCTCAGCAGTGCTCAACAGTCTGTGTGTGCAAGAGACTTCTGAGCTCCAGCTCAAGCTCCAGGCCTTGGAGTTTGGCTACCCTAAAAGATCCCTAAAAGGTAAACTGGTGATTGGCAACCAGACCATTCCTGCCCAGATCTGGGATGCAGCACTGGTGTAAATCCACTAAGACTCACCAGGCACCAGGCTGCCAGACAGCAGTCTCATCCCAGCTCTCTTTGATGTCAAGGCAGTAGCTGGACTCTGTAGAAAGTGATATGTGTGTAAGATTAAGGCTTGTTATCTCTTTGCATATTCAACATTAAGTCTTTTTTTATTTTAACCTATGCCTCCTAGAAACAAAAAAGGAAAACAATCGTGTCTATGTATGATGTGCTCTAGAGGATGGGAGAAGATGGACAGGTCTCAGAGCACAGAGTCTGTAGGTAGCTGATTTATTCTAGCCTGGACTAAATGTGCAATAAAAGTGCTACTGGCATAACTATTTCTCCACCTCTGCATGTCTAAACCCTATGGATGGGTACCTAAACTCATGGCAGTGGTACCAAAGCATCTACACCTGTCTGGCACCAGATTTTAACTGCAGGAACCTGCCGTTCCCACTGTTGTTGTCACTGGGACCCAGCATTTGCTCAGTGGTCTGCATGAGGCTATTGTGTACTTTCTGTTCTGTCCTGTGCTTTCTCTGTTATATACAGGGGGTTGACACTTGAAATCACTTCTGCAGATTGAGGTTAGAACTCAGGCTATGATTCTTTTGCAAAATGGAAAAAAAGGTCCATGTGTTTTAGGTACTGGCAAGGATTTGCTCTTTGGACTGGTGTAACAAATACTGCTGGCATTGATTTGTGGAGTCTCATGTGGGCATATGAAATTAGGCAGTTTGGGGGCAATAGAATCCTTACAAAGAAATTTTGCCTTCTGTTGGCTCTATCTTGTGTTTCCCTGTGATCACAGGAATGTAACTGTGTGCTGGCTGACAGTAATATCTGCTGTGGTTCAGCCAACTGTATCAGCATCAGTCTGATTCAAAGCTGATATCTTTTGTGTTAATTAATGCTTGTATATTTATACAAATTACATGCTTGAGCACTCTGCTGGGTGATGACTGTGGTTAGTGCATGTCATGTGCTGCTGCTGGCTGAGAGAGCAGGTAGGAGTCAGTATTTATGAGTTCTAGATTCCATCCCACAAGATCTGAAACACAAAACTCCCAACATTTTTGAGAAAACTTGTCTCTCATTACACAGCATAACACTCCATGTTTTGTTGATTGCTTATTTATATCTTGTAGGACAAGCACATATATTGTGGTTTGTGTATTCTACAACTGCTTGTGCAAAGATGGTTGCTCTGTAGGCATGACTGGTGCTCATGTTTAAGAAGTCAAATACTATGATAAATACCAGTACCTTTATCTGTTACAGATGTTTAGAAAGGGAAGGTAGAGATGATGCTTGTCCTTCATTTAATTATGAAGCCTTAAGTGTGTGGCTCTTATAGCCTCACATTTCAAAGTCACAAGCATAGCTGTGAAAACTTAAATTTTGCCTTCTGTGGGTATGTCCATGTAAGTGGCTTATATGCTTGAAAATTGAATTAAAATGGACTAAAGCAAGTCTTGCAAAACTCAATTAAAATTGCTCTGTTTCATTTGGTTCCACATGAAAACTGAAGAGACAACAAAGCAATTTCAGGCTTATTTGAAGCTGAGCTGAGATTCTCCTGGCTTGCTTATTTGTGAGAAGGTTTGCTCTGCTCTGTGAAGTGCAGTTCTGAAGTCTGTCATGGGTATTTGGCATTCATTCAGGTGATCCCCACAGGAACATTTGCTTCCTACAGAAAGTGAAACCACAATTTGAAAAACAGTATTAAATTACTTTACTGTTTTTAAAGTGCTTTTTACTTTTTTTTTTAATCTGGAATTTAATGTTTAGACAAGATTACAAGGTCTGATGGAAAATTAGTAAGACTGAATTGCTTTCCAGGGCTCCTAATGGGTTTCTGTCTTGTAATTCAATGAACAGAAGTATTATTGCAGCTAGAATTTGAATTGTTAGAGGTCTTATACATAGTATTGGAAATGTAGTTGCTGCAATATCTGTAGGATTTATTATATGAGGAATTTGTTTTTAGCCTTGGGGATAATTAGCACTTCACAACCTTGAGAGAACATCCACACGCCTATGAACAGAAGATAAATCAGAAAATCTCTCTTTGGTGTTTTATCAATTGAGTCTTCTGTCTACATTTTCTTCTTTAAAGGAAATCCCTCCATCTTGGACAACTTTGGCAAGCAGGTGTTTAAGATCATTTCTGTGGCTGTGCTTAATACATTCAGAATGTGAGATTTTACTCTGTGTGCTGTAATTAATCTGCACTGGGTTAGAAATGGCTTATTATTGGAAGTGATCACCAGGGGATATGCTGTGAGAGTCAGAAAAGCACTTAACAGTATGTGGTGCTCTCAAAAAAATAGCAGTCAGCTATTACTAACTAGAAGCCAGAAACAACAACTCTGATAAATTGGATGTTGTCATATTGGAGGATCACTTGCACATTATTTCCTATCTTTTACACTCACTCTGGATTCTTCTCGAAAGGAATGAACAGCAATGGTGGAGTTGGGGATCTGCTGACACTTTAAACTTTAGAAATACTTGATTTCTTTATTTGTTAAAAAGGCAAGTGCTAGGTCAGACAGGATGTAGAAAGATGGATAAAAAGAGGTTAATGTGGATAGGAAAAATAAAGCTGTCATTATTAGTCAATATTCATGAGTGTCCCATTGCACTGGGTCATCTCCTGTGGGGTTTCTAAAACCTGAGTTGGTACAAGGCCTGTTTGATCAGAGCAGCTGCTTTAGAAGGAAGGAAAAGGATGTGAGTGTTTAAATGGGAATCACAAAACTCTGATCATCAGAGATCTTACCAACTTTTAATACACTCTGTGTGGAAGCCTGAGTGAGCAAGGCAAGGACTAAACCAAAAAGTTTTCTTCTGACCTCTAAGCAAGAAGCAAACAGCAGTGAAGGCAGTGATCCCTCATGGGGAAAGAGAATCCATAAGGTCTTTGTTGGATTTAGGTGCTCTGTGTCACTGTGATAACATGACTAGGGCCTTATGTTGAAAAGCTGTGTGTCATGTTTGCTTATCCTGTCTTAAAACGTGTGATAAATCTGAAGCACTCACAGTTCCTCTTTGATGATGGTACAGTTACTAGTGGTGACAGTGTTGCCTCCTTTTTTTCTTTTTTTTTTCTTTTGTAATTTTCTATTACCCAAAGAGTTTTCTCATTTTGTTCTTGCGTCCTCTGTTCTTTTTTTTCCCATTCTCCTCATTCCAGCCAGCTACTTTTGGGAGGGATAGGACTAGCCACTCACTTGAGGTATGTGATTTCATCTCCTTTTAACCCTAGGGAAGATAAAAGGCAGTTTACTCCTGAAGAAGGAGTGAGCAGGAGGTCTTGGCATACAGGAAAAGATGGTTTTGTTCTTGGATTTTAAATGAAAATGACTCTGCTCCTCATTCAAGAGGAATATTTGTGACTGTATTAATTGTTCTTGTTGACAGCATGTAAATTTGATGTGGGAGAGCAGAGAGAGGTGTCTGCTTTTACAGAGACAACACTGAAAGGTTCCTTCCTACCTAACTCACAAGTTATGAGTCAGACAAAGCTTTACACAATCTTTGTGCTGTCTCCTTTATATGATGGTCTTGTGTATGAAGTAAACCAAGAAAGAGCAAAGTAGACACTCATTACTCATGAGATACTGAGGTTCTCATTTTATTTATAAATTCTGGGATTTTTCTCTTTTACTTAAAAACGTATGGCTGGAATATATATATAGATAGAACAAATCTATTTTTAAAAAGCATTTTTTTCTTAAAGGAGTAAATGGAGCATTCCATTCTGGATCTTGGTTTTGATCTACCTGATAATGTACTTTACAATTCTGTACCTGATTTGGGGCTTGAACTGTGACAGAGAGGCAAAGTTTAAGACAATGTGACCAACATAAAGATGAGTTAGTTCAGTCTTAGTACAGCTTTGTGTGTTTGAGGGAAGCAGGCAATACTTTAGTGCAGGGTTACAAAGATGAACTCGTTTCATGTGGCTTTAATCAAAGCTGGGATGTCTGGAATTAAGGGTCATCACCCTGCGAGGCACCTTGAGAAGAACTGCTGTTTCAAATAAGGCCATTGCTGACATGAATGTGGACTGAAAGTTATGCTTTGTTAGAAACCAGGCATAACAACCAAACCAAACAAAACCAGAAAGCAAACCCACATATCAACAGGATATCTCAATTTGTATTTTACAGTAATTTATAGTATGTAAAAGAAGGAAGACGGTTTCATTGTCCAAAAAAGCAAGAGATGTAACTTGTTCAAGCACATCTAATATATTATACAGTAATGATTCCCAACAGTTCTGAGTCCAAGCCATACTTGAAAAGCTTGGCCAGATTTGTTCTCTATTATATCCACTTCACCCTGCTCCCACAGCTGGCTGCAGCCTCCTTGCCTCTGCTGACTGCAGCAGCAGCACTGAGAGTGGGCCAGTGAATCTGCTGCCACCACCCTGGACGTGTCCAGGTGGCTCCTGTGTCCCTCCATGGTGCTGCCCAGCACTCCCAGTGCCAGGACTGTGACAGAGGGACAGACCAACCAACCCTGACTGAACTGCATGGCCTGACAGACTTCACACCACAGGGTTCCACAACGTGCCTGGCTTTGTGATGTGTCAGAGCCTCTGTGCAGAGCCACAGCTCCTGAGGTACCACAAACTTCCTCTGGCAAGAGGTCCTTTTAGGTGTCTGAGGGGTCATGGGGCATTGCTCTCAGTGCACTCTAATTAATCAAAGCTGCATGTTCAGTTGGTGGGGAAAGAAGCATCATATGAGTTCAGTATGCCAAGGGTCTGCAGGATTTGGGTCAGAAGTTAAATGGCAGCAATGCTGGACAGTAGCAACATTACTCTTTTGACAAAAGAGATGAAGATAACATTAGAAACCCCCAACTCCATGTTTTGGGTTAGACTTCGCATGTGATTTCATCTCTTGACTCTAAAAAGAGTTGGACATGGACAGCTTAATACAATGCAGTTTTGCCAGGTCGTGGGTACTGGTTGTCCACTTGTTGCTTAGCTATCCTGAGTACAAATAAACAGACCCCTCAAGGTAGGCATAGTTCTGGATGGGAAGAAGTGCTTAAATGTTGTTCTGGAAGACTTAAATAAGCAGATGAAAATAGGTTCTGACACATTTATCCTGGGCTGCTCTGGCACAGAGCTAGCCCTGGGTTTTTTTGCCAAAAATCGTATCGAATTCATGTTAGGACTGAAAAAATAAACTCATCCAAGGAAAAAACCCTCAGAGATAAGACTACAATAAAATATGACCCCCCTCTGTGTGATGCTGCCACCAAGCTCTACTGTGCCCAGTTACTTGGGAAAGAGGATTGTTGGATGGCTCCACAGGGAATGGAGCCATCTCCCTCACAGTGGCCACAGGAGATCTAACACCACAGCTTCCAGTAGGGCTTTGTAAAGAAATTCCAGTGTGCTTTACCCCTTGCATCCTTCTGAGGTTCAAATGCAAGTTTGAACAGAGAACTGGAAGCCTGACATGAGCTCTCGACACAAAAGATTTCATGAGGAAGGAAGAAGATCAGAAAAAGGAGGAAGGAGGCAAGCAAATACCTGTATGTGGCCAAGAAAGTGGTACACATTGGGGTTCATTTGAATCAGAATCTCTAATAATTTTAGATTGAATATTAAAATTTTTATTGATGTAATGTGGGGGACAGAGAAAATAGAGGGAAAATAGCAAACACCTTCCCAGTGTTTCCACTTACTACTTTCTGCTTATTACTTATTGGGTCAGGGAACAATCATGCCCACTGTTGAGGAATGGGATAGTGTAGCACAATGTTCTCATAGCATAACATTCTTGATACAGGCCCATAAAACACTGCAGGGCACACCTGGGTTTCTTGCTTTCCAAATTTAGCTGTGCAGGAGAACTGCAATTTTTTCCCTCCCAGAACACTGAACACAATCCAGCCCTTCCAACCTGCGTGCTTAGAACATTTATATTGTGTGAGAATTTGATACACTGTCTTGAATTTTATGTACCTTACTATTTTGTGCATAAATGCAGTAAATCAGAAATACCAGCAAATGCTGTCTGGAAGGTGCTGCCAATAGACTTCTTTCTTTAAGGGTCTGACATTCCCTTTGCAGTCCTCTTTAGGGACTAGCAGTGAAGCAGCATGTCTGCATTCTCACACTGCACTTGGAATGAAGCTTATTGGCATTTTGAATTCACTTGCAGTTACATTATTGAACCCAAACAAAGAAATCTAGAGAAAAAAATTTCCTAAATAGGACAAGATGGTTCCATTGGTTAATGCTCTAAAATTCAACATGCCATGGACTGCCAGAATATGAGTATATTTTTGGTTTTCCTTCTCTTTGCCAAGCCTGGTTAAATACTGAAGCATTCTATAATGGGATATTGCTATTTGCAACCGTCTATAGGTGATTGTTGTTGGGAATTGGCAACTTCTGTATTTCATATCAACACTCTCAAAGATGTGTTTGGCTCATGGTTGTTTGAATGCCCAATATGTGAACCAGTTCTCTTCAATTTTTCATTTGTACACTGTTCTGTTTTGTGACACTTTATCTACTGGGCCATAAAAATGACTGTCCCCAGTGCTGTTTTCATTTGGGGTTTATTTTTAGAGTGAAGGGTAGAAGTTATATTAGGATTCTTCAGAAAAACCTTGAGCTTATTAAAAGACAAAAACCCCCACAAAATTCCCCAAACAACTTTGGCCTATCTTCAAAGCTCTCTCAGCTGTACAGATGTGTTCTTGTTCCACAGCCCAAGGAGTTTGCTTAGAGCCCCCACCCGCTGGCTGATGTAAACTTGCTCAGCTGCACAAATGAAAAAGAATGTCATACTGAGTATGTTTGAAGGCTTGTGAACCAAGTTTAATCTACTGTCATCATCATTTACATCTCCTTGTGCACACAGTGTTTGTAGGGAAGCAGTTAATACATTTCAGTTACTGTTCTTCCCTGTTTGATTGTCCTCACACTCCCAGACAAAGCTCCCATCTGAATGGCTTCCCAGTACCTTTACCCAGAGTGGTTTCTTTTCTGTGCCTGTTGGATTCTTTTCCTTAAGAAACCTAACAAATGAAGGCAAGGAAAATGTCAGGAAAGATGGGGGAAGCACAACAGAGCTGTTTTCCATGGCAGGAAAGACAAAAAAGATGACCCTAACACCACAGTTGATGTGATGTGATATGTTATGTTATATGTTATGTTATATGTTATATTATGTTATATGTTATGTTAGTTGATGTAGGTGATATATGTGGAAGGATATAGAAGAAAAGAGAAGACAAAGGGGAGAGTAGAAGAAAGGAGAACATCCAGCTTAGGAGGTAGGTTAGAATAAGCAATGCAGGATGTTTGAAGACAGATTTTAAGACAATTTAGAAGTGGATTTTTCAAGAGCAGGAGTTGTGTGCTCATGTCTGTGCAGAGGGAAGTCAGAGGAGCACACTACAGGTGTCAGAGCCTGGAGAGGGACGAGGGAAAGAGAGATTAGATGAGGCTCTGACTGCAAAATGTGTTCACAACTGATCCACTTAACATCTCAGAAGTGATGAAAGGCAGGTTTGCAGACAAAAAGCAGTAATTCATAAATATTTCCAGAAAAAGCTGTATCTGACTCACAAATTTAGACCCTGGCCTGTAATGCTAAATGGGACTCTTCTGTGTAGAATCATAACTCATCCCTGCCCCTCACAGCTCTTTGTATCTGCAGCAACAATCATTGGAACCAGCTCCTCCAGTGGAGCCCTTCAGCATAATTGCACTGCCATGAATCAGTTCTGCTGATCACATCAATAAAAAAAATAAATATATTTCTAAAATGAGTTCACTGGAACAGTCTTGGGCCCAAGGTGAGAATTTGGTCCTGCCATCCAAATATCTCAAAATCTGTAAGTGCAGAATTTTGCAGCCATCTCACCCACATTGCAGGAGTTTGAAATGGGTCACGTTTGAAAGTTTGAGCAACATTTCTGACTTTTTGGTTTGCACTCCATCTTTAGTTGTTTGAGAGTACCCAACGGGCTATACCCTTTTAATAGTACCTATTGTCACTCTTGTTCTGTACATCAGGCTGGTTGTTTCAGAAGTAATTACTGCAGTTATACAACAAGGTTTGAAACTTTCTCTCTTTCTCAGTTTTAATTTCAGATATTCTAAGGAGCATACAAAAAAATGGTGCTTACAGATGTGGCCATATCTTGCATGTGTACTGTCAAACATGGACTAGATTGACATCTAGTATTTTAGCTCCTGGCAAGAGTTAGATATTTGTCAGCACCACTGGTACATAACCAAACAAGGTATTCCTTGGAGAAAAAAAAACACTTTCCAAAATTTTCAATTTCTGCTTAGGACAGCAAAAAAGCAGGCAAAAGGTATTTTATGTTATGAGCATGGAGATTTTCCTCCAGCACAATTATCTGTTACCTTTTTTTTCATAATGATTGGTTTAAATTTAGGCCACCAAAATGGACCAGGTTGGAGTTTTGCTGGTGCTGTGTGTGATTTTGTGTTGCTATGAGCTGAGGCTGCCGAATAATGCACAGGAGAACTCAAGAGTGGAGCACTAGGAGAAAGCAGGAAAGGAACCAGGGGAAAGGTCTTCACTTTCAAATTGTGTGTTTGACCTCTGTCAGTCATTTGCTTTGCAATAGGAAAATTATAAACTGAACCACTGGCCTCTTGCACACTTTGAGACCCCTGCCTTGCAGAAACTTGTCATTTGGAACCTTTGAAGGAAATGGGAGTTCAGCTGCAAATTCCGGAACAGTTTGAGGCAACATTTTTTATGGACTGCCACTACACTTTCTTTGGAGTCTTTTCCTCCAGATACAAAATGTGTGCAGCTTCCTGCACAAACCTTTCTGGTAGGCTTGTTGCCTTCAGTTCTCTTCGTTAGCTGATGTTTGGTTTCTTCCCAAGTTTCTGGCTTTAGTATGCAGCAAATGCCTGTTATAAATTAAAATTAGGTCTTTGCTTGCTGATGAATACCTGTACCACTGACAAACAAATTAAATCTGCAGTCCAGGAAATGCTTAGGTGCTTCCTTTTAAATAAGAAAATCTCTCTCATTAGATCAATTAGTTACCACTTAGAGGAAAAAAGATCC